>OMLP01009361.1:15153-29296 GCA_900302685.1 Spondyliosoma cantharus | reverse complement strand
CACCAACACCCCCCCCCCCCCCCCCCCTTTTGATGCATTACACATGAAAGCATTCTCAGAAGTTGATTTTACATACGAGATATGTATTATACACATTTTAATATAAAAGCAACAACACTGCTGTATCTGTCTGTCGGCTGAGAATCGCCCAGAATCCTCTCTGCTGTCCCCCACATACGTTAGTTCCAATGCTCACTGTGCTTATATCTGGTTTTCCCCCTCGCACCATTTGGCATCCCAGCATAAAATATGCCACTTAACAGGGAAGGATGCTAAACTGCCACAGGTGGGAGCTGTGACAATCGAGCTAAAGTCAATAAATTAAAAGAGTCTTGTCCACGTTCTCGTGAGTTCAGACGAAGCAGAAGAACTTCTTCCAGCTACACCTGGAGAAGGCTTTCGTGCGCCTGTCCGAAAACCTCCTCTTCTTGCTCTTGCGAGTTTTGTTCTTGATGGCGGCGAAGATGGCGGCGTCGAACGCCTCCTTCAGGTTCTTTTGCGTGAGCGACGAGCACTCGACGTAGTCCGCGGCCCTGATCTTCTCCGCCATGCTGCGAGCGCGGGAGCTCAGGACGGGCTTGACGTTCGATCTGTCCAGGTTGATGAGGACGTTCACGTCCAGCAAGAGGTCCGACTGAGTCCCGACGAGCACGATGGGCGCCGACGGGTTGTGGGCCCGAATGTCCGACACCCACTTCTTGGTGATGTTGTGAAACGAGTCGGGGTTGACCATGCTGAAGCACAGGAGGAAGACGTCCGTGTGGGCGTAGGACAGAGCTCTGAATTCATCGAACTCCTCCTGAAGGGAACAAAAAAAAAAAAAGACGGGAAGCAAAATTTAGTATCAATCAAAGTAAGTACAGACGTGCCAGAGGAGTGAGCACACAGACTGAGTCACTGAGGTGTTGGGAAATGATCATCTATTAACATTCAGGGTGAAACTTTGTTACTGAGTCACATATTGGATGAAGCAAGTTTGCGGCTTTTTGTACTCTCATCCATCACGACACCAAATAAATTACTCATCTGATTTCTAAATTCATAATATCCTGAGACAATGAACACTAGATTAGGGTTGCAACAGTTAATCGATTAGTTATCATTTGTTCAATTAATCACCAATTTGATAATCAACGAATTAAAAGTCAAAAAGTCTCAGGTTTAAGCTTATTAAAAAGGTGCATTACGTAGTTTTGGGGAAGGAATTTTAATAAGAAAGTAATTTTTAACGCCTAAAAACTATGTTTTTTTTATATGTGGCGGACCCTGCCACCTCTCAAGCTACAAAAAGTGTTCTGGGACCTAATTTTCCTCTGACAACAGCTTGTTTATTCAGTTTCGGTGAGAATAAATATTTCTGAGTTTGTATTATTACCTCATTAATGATTTTGAGTTTGAATTTCTTCTCCAAAACTACATACTGCCCCTTTAAGTGTGAGTATGTCCCGGTTTCTTTACTGCTCAGTGACAGTGAACTGAAAATCTTTGGGTCGTGGACAAAACGAGACATTTGAGGATGTGATCTTGGGCCTTATCAATAATTTTCACAATTTTCTGACACTCTATAGACGAAACCACCAATTAAATAATCGAGAAAATAATCAGCAGTGGTCGCAAGTACATCGTTCTTGTTGAAATAAACAAACATGTCTCCAGTCTTACCTGTCCAGCAGTGTCCAGAAGCTGAACTTTGTAGGGTGCTCCTTCTACTTGGACCTGGCCTGTTGGGAACCAATAACATCTTCGGTCAGTATCAATTAAGTTCACTTTATCATAGATCTATTTCAAACAGGAAAATCACACCCATACATGCACAAAACCTACATGTACACAAGTTTAAAGCAATCAAAAGACTCTAAAATATCCCCAGAACAACAAATTCTGACTTGTAAGCAGTGACACAGCTCCTTCCACTCCACCAGCCTCCATGCAAATAAATGCCATTTTTACTCTCACTCTTTGCACTTCAATAAAAGCTCCCGGTGACTGACCTGAGAAGACGTCGAAGCCCGTCTGCTGGTACTCGGCCGGGTATCCGTTGGAGGTGTAGCTCACTATCATGCTCGTCTTCCCGACGGCTCCGTCACCGACCAGCATGCAGCTGATGACCCCGGGCTCCAGCTCGTCCTCCCGGGTCAGCCCGCAAGCGGAAGGCACTCGGGACTCGTGGTAAAAGTAATCCATGTTAGGTGGCATGTCGAGTCTCGCATTAAAGGTCGTGAACGCAGCCTCTCCTCCTGTGTGATCGCACTGAGAGTCGATACCGAGAGTCTGTCACACGCTGGCAGGGTGCTCGTCCTGTTTTCTGACTGATGAGCGACATGTGTGCGGGGAGGGAGGCTTTAAAGGGGGGAGTCAGCGCTCAGAACAGGTTGTGATTTGCATGGACACTCCCACCCAGAGGAGGGAGACAGGCAGGGGAGAAGAGTTTGTAATCAACTTTCCAAAGTTTTGATTTCAGCTTTTGATTTTATTTTTCAGAAAATCAGCATCGAAAGGCTCATGGCGACGTGTGTGTTTGCACATCCACGAACTTTCCCTCGGTACTGCGCACGACGATAAACACAAACGTAGCCCGCAGCACGAGGCAGCGAAACTGGCAACGGAAATAATTTGAGGAAATAATTTTCGCAAAAAAGAGACACAATTGAACACATACTATACTGTCTGAAATGACATCAGTGCACTGAAACAGTAAGCTTACGGGGAATTTAATAATAATTTTAAATGATCCCAAGCATCTTTTTCCCCCATTATAATTTCTAATAAGTTGTATAGTTCTATGTATAAGTATATATCGATAAGGTCCCCAGAGATCTGTTTAAAGCTGGAAAAGTGGCAGGGTCCGCCACATATGAACAAAGTAAAACAGTATGAAACTGTGATGCTCTTTCAGGTCGGTTTCTTTATTCAGTGTTTTCAGTCATGAAGACAGAGATAGTATATTTAGTTTGTTTATGCATGAAAATAACTTTCTGGTTTAAATCTCTTCCCCCCAAAAAACTACATAATGCACCTTTAATAAATCATAAAAAAAACGTTGGATCAGAAAAATAATTAGGTAAATCAAAAGCTATGATATGCAAAGCCTCTACAACCATTCACTGCGCCAAAACCAACACTGAGTGAAACGTGTTGTCACAGGAGGCGCACAGAAGTTTATTTCTCATCTTCTTCATGATGACCGACCTGTTGTGAAGTTTGGACGAACTGCGCCCCCCAGCGACGAAGACGAGCACTGCACCCAAAGTGATCACATGATTCCTGGTGTCACCTGATTCTCCGGGTCCACCCTGTGTTGTGCAGTCGGAAGCTAAGCTAGCTATTGTGAGAGGATGAATGATTGAATATTTAACATATTCCTGCGCGTCCTGCAGAGATACACATCATATTCGACATCTTTAATTCACCATTTGGACGCATGCGCGGAGAGGAAGTGCGCTCGCGTGCCATTAACGGGTGGAAGTTGTACTAGCTAGCTAGCTAGCTGCTTAGCCATGTCGTTTTAGGATTGTTTATTCTCCAGTCTCTCTCTCTCTTTCATTTTATCTGGAGAGAAATTAATTTACAGGTGTTGAAATAAGGTACATTCGACCATGGCGTCGATACTTGACGAGTACGAGGACTCGCAAAACACCAGGCAAAGTGCGCAGCAGCACGGCCGCTTGTCAAGTGCCAACATCGGGATAACACATTCAGGTAGGTCGCTCTCCTCTCTGGAGCTGCGTCAAGGATGCTACAACCTTATAATACTTATCTTTTTTTAAAGCAATGTTAAACCACACAGTTAAATATCACAGTCATTGTCTTATATTTCTGTGTGCTTTGTTAGGTTTTGTGAATGTGAGACTTGAGGAAGAGAAGCCGATATTCAACAAGCAGCGGATCGATTTTACACCGCCGGAGAAGATAAACCATCTTTCAGTCTGCAGCAATCAGCTCTGCATGAGTCTGGGGAAGGACACGCTGCTGAGGCAAATAGCACCTTATTAAGCACTTCAAACGGTGTGATAGTGGTCGCTTGTGTTTGTGTTTTGCCGTGATCGGATTAGTTTTAGTTCATGTCTGTTCTTCACTGTGATTAGTGCTCATCTGTTTGTAAGAGAGTTGTAATACACAATGCTGATACCAGTGTATCATGTTCTGTTTCTTGTAGGATTGATTTGGCCAAGCCTGATCAGCCTAATCAGATTGAATTAGGAAGGAAAGATGAGAGTAAAGTGCACAGACTGTTCCTGGACCCCACCGGTGAGAAAACCACAATGCTTATTCAAAGTCTTGATAGTTTGTTTTGATGAGCCTGTCTTTAAATCTGTTCTGTATCATAGTGTTATCTGCAGAATCTCTTTACGCTTTTTAAATGTGTACTGATTGTAAACATTTTGTAGGCATTTTGCAGTAGTATGGCTACTTCAGAGACTGCAGCAACACCTCAACCCATGCATTGAACGCCCAGCGCTACTACATCCTTTTATGAGATCAATGTGGCAGTGTCGTGGTTATGACTCATTAACAGCAGCAGCTGTACCCACCTCCATATTTTCTCTCTGCAGGATCCCATCTGCTGATCAGCCTGACCACCAGCGAGTGTCTGTATCTCAACAGGAACACGCAGAAGGTGCGCAGTCTGTCCCGCTGGAGAGGCCACCTCATCGAGAGCGTGGGCTGGAACAAGCTGCTGGGCAATGAGACCAACACAGGGCCCATCCTGGTTGGCACCAGCCTTGGCATCATCTTTGAAGCAGAGATCTCTGCTGCTGAGGGCAGCCTGTTCAACACCAATCCAGATCAATACTTCAGACAGGTGTGACCATTTGTTATGCATTGTGTTTTAGTATGTGTATCAAGTCTCAACATATAGTTGGTCATGTTTATACATATTGTTTACACTATTTAAGGTTTGTCCATGCTACTGTTATCAAAAGTCGTAGAAAATACTGTTAAAAAACTGTCTTTCTCTTGGTAAATAACATATTATTTTCACGGGACAGGTCCACTCCCTGGAGGAGGATGGCAAGCCTGCACCAGTCTGCTGCCTGGAGGTGGAGCGGGGCCTGGAGAACAAGTACTTCATCATCGCCACCACCCGCAAACGCCTGTTCCAGTTCGTGGGTAAAGTGGCCGAGGGGTCCGAGCAGCAAGGCTTCAGCTCCATCTTCACTCAGAACCAGGACCTGCTGCCCAGTTTCCAGGAGTTCCCAGCCAACATGGGCTACAGCGAGATCACCTTCTACACATCGAAGCTTCGCACCTCCCCGAAGGCATTCGCCTGGATGATGGGTAATGGAGTTCTTTATGGTCAGCTGGACTACGTCAGGCCTGATTCCCTGCTGAGTGATGTTCAGGTAAATGTTTGTGTGTGGGGGAATTTCATCTCTCGATAATGTTTAGCTCTGCCCACTTTGTGTCGCCTTTGCTGTCTTTTATCTTTATGATTTGATATACTTTCCTATCCACTATCAAACAGGTATGGGAGTACACCCCTGACATTGACCTGAGTGCCAACCGGCCCATCTCCATTGTGCTGACACAGTTCCACTTCCTGCTGCTGCTCCGTGACCGAGTTAAGGCTATCTGCACTCTGAATGGACAGGTGGTATATGAGGATGTGTTCCCAGATAAATTTGGCGCCCTCAAGAAGATGATCAAGGACCCAGTTGGCGGGTTGGTGTGGATCTACACCGAGCGGGCAGTTTTCCGGTACCACGTCCAGCGAGAGGCCAGGGATGTCTGGCAGATGTACATGAGCATGAATAAATTTGATCTGGCCAAGGAGTACTGCCGTGACCGGCCAGAGTGCATGGACATGGTGCTGGCTAAAGAGGCAGAGCACTGCTTCCAGAACAAGCGATACCTTGAGAGTGCCAAGTGCTATGCACTGACGCAGAACTACTTTGAAGAAATAGCGCTCAAGTTCATTGAAGCCAAACAAGAGGATGCTCTAAAGGAGTTTCTGCTAAAGAAACTAAATAATCTGAAACCGAGCGAGAGAACACAGATCACCCTGCTAGTCACCTGGCTAGCCGAGCTCTACCTGAACCGGCTGGGCCAGCTGGAGAGTGACGGTAATACCATCATCTTCCAGGAGACCCGTGATGACTTTCGCGAATTCCTCAGCAACTCTAAACACAAGGAGTGCCTGTTCAACAACCGCAGCACCATCTACGACCTGCTGGCCAGCCACGGCAACGTTGACGACATGGTTTACTTCTCAGTCGTCATGCAGGACTATGAGAGAGTGATATCCCATTACTGCCAGCACGACGACTACAGCGCCGCTCTGGAGGTGCTCTCTAAGCACTGTGATCAGAAGCTTTTTTACAAGTTCTCCCCCGTCCTCATGCAGCACATTCCCAAAAACGTGGTGGATGCCTGGATTCAGATGGGTAAGCGGCTGGACCCAAAGAAGCTCATCCCGGCTCTGATGAACTACAGCCAGATGGGCAGCACCCAGCAGATCAACGAAACGATCCGCTACATGGAGTTCTGTGTGTACGAGCTGACCGTGACTGAGGAGGCCATCCATAACTACCTGCTGTCGCTCTATGCCAAGTATAAGCCGGACCGTCTGCTGTGGTACCTGGAGCAGGCAGGTACACACGCCTCAGAGATCCACTATGACCTGAAGTACGCCCTCAGGCTGTGTGCAGAACATGGCTACCTCCAAGCCTGTGTCCTGGTTTATAGGATTATGGAGCTGTATGAGGAGGCAGTGGATCTTGCTTTACAAGTAAGAGATGTATCATTGTTTTGGGGGGGGTCAGCATTGCATGTATATAAATACTATATGGTCAAGAATCTTGAATAACAGAATTTGACAAATGCAACTTACTTAAAATGTATTAATCGTTCATAGGTCGACGTAGACTCTGCCAAGTCGTGTGCAGACCTGCCTGAGGATGACGAGGAGCTGAGGAAAAAGCTTTGGCTGAAGATCGCCCGCCATGTGGTGCAGGAGGAGAAAGATGTGAAGAAAGCCATGAACTGTCTGTCCAGCTGCAATCTGCTCAAGATCGAAGACATCCTGCCCTTCTTCCCCGACTTTGTCACCATTGACCATTTTAAGGTCCATACGTGTTTTGAATTAGTAGGGAAAGCATTCAAAAAAAGCACAATTACATTCCTCCTCAGTGTTTAAGTAAAGCTGGGTGTGATGCATGGTCACGGTACGGTTAACATAGAAACATGTACTTTATCCTCTGTTCTTTGTGGTTTCTCAGGAGGCCATCTGCAGCTCCCTGGAGGAGTACAACCAGCACATCGAGGAGCTGAAGCAGGAAATGGAGGAGGCTACAGAAAGCGCTAAACGCATCAGAGAAGACATCCAGGAAATGAGGAACAAATATGGCGTAGTGGATTCTCAGGAAAAATGTGCTGCTTGTGACTTTCCATTACTCAACAGACCCTTTTATCTGTTCCTGTGTGGACATATGTTCCACTACGACTGCCTGTTCCAGGTAACTGAAGGCCACTCCCTGCTTTGTCTGTGTCAATAAAAGACTTTCTCTTTTACTTCCCTTTAATAAGCTAAGTAGCTGTGTCATGTTTGTTTTTTTTAACCCAGTTTTTTTTGTTTTTTTCTACCTCCATAGGAAGTGACCCCTCACCTCACAGCATATAAGCAGAGTCGTCTGGAGGAGCTGCAGAAAAAGCTGGCTGCAACCACGCAGTCCTCCAAGTCACGCCACCGCGCAGCGACCAAGGACGAAGGAGACACTTCCAGCCTGGGAAAGGGCAATGCAGGCACAAGCCGCGAGCAGATAAAATCGGACATTGATGACATCATTGCATCTGAGTGCGTGTACTGCGGCGAACTGATGATCAAGTCCATCGACAAGCCTTTCATTGATCCACAGAAATTTGAGGAGGAGAAATCCAGCTGGCTATGAATGAATCCTCTCAATGTGAAAAGACACGGCAGCCCACCATCTGTATGTCCAATTACACTGCATCATATTTAGGACTGGCCCATTCAGTGGATACAGACATTCACCTGATGGCCTGTTGGTAGTGCCTACTGCTGAAAACTGCATCAGCTTCAGTCGTTCTCTTCAGCATACATTCATTTGTTGGCTGTATTTGAAGCTGATTTAAAGACCTTTGCACTTTGTACGGGAGTGTGTAGTAAAATGTCGACATTGCCTGCAAAGATACAAGATGGGGTGATGTAAAATATTGCCAGGGCTGCACAGTGCGTACAATGTGCCTGAACCTCTAATTATAATGGAAGAAAATGATTCAAAAGCTGCACTATACATCTATTAACTACATTAGGTCTTGCACTTGCTTTGTCTATTGGAAACATTACCTGCACTTAAGACAATATTTGTGATTCCTTAGTTTAGTTCGTCCACTCCACTGTACAGATCTTTGTTGATGTTAATGTGGGGGCCGATTACCGAACTGTTATCTCATGTATTCACTGTTCTGCAATTCAACTGTGCTAAATTAAAGCTTGGCAGTGCTGATTAACTGACTGTTCTGGTTGTTTTAAAGTGTAATAAATATTTAACAAGTGATTTTAACAATCTGCTGTGTTGTGCTGAGAGTAATCAATGTCCTTCATCACAGTTCGTCAGGAGGGTACGCAAAGAAAATCACATTTAACAGTAGAAGTAGAGCCTGGATGAAACCTTACCTATAAAGCATGACAGTGAAATAAAATACGGGTTGGAAGTAAGCTGCGGTTTAACAGCAATATTAAAGTTGGAGCCACAGTTACAGGAAGCATTGTTGTTTAAAGCCCTACCAGGGGGAGAAAATCATAATTGTCACAATAAACTGGACCGAAATGGCCTTTTATATGGTCTATATATATTTTTGCAAATTGTCATTATCATTAAGTTCACTGTTAACACTTAACATCATAGAATAGCTTTATAATAGCCATATTTTATTGTGAATATCCATCAGTCCCATCATACCTAAAACGGAGTTCCCTTCTGGTGACGTAAGACGTAGCTCGGTAATCTTCGCAGTGAGCAGACGCTGTTAATCGACATCGGAAATTCATCGATGAATTCCAAATAGTTGTATATTTACGGCCGTAAATGACACACATTGTAGACATGTGCCTCATTTTATTAGATACATATATCGCTTGGATTTCTTTTTACAGTTTTGTCCTCGGAGACTTCGCTAGACGAGCGTCCCTTTATCTGCGATTGATTAAAACGCCTGCTCCTTGCTGTACCCTCGCCATGGCGTCGTGTCTCTGCTCTCTCAGTAACAGAAAGTGGCCGCCTCTCTGCTGTTGCTGCCGACTCAAAGCTCACAGACTCGCTCGGCGCCCCAAACCGCCATTTTGGAGTCAGAGAACCGAGAGTCGGCAGCAGCGAAGAGAGAGACGAAAAGGGGGACACGGGGCCGAGGTGAGAGACTCCATGGTGGTTGTTATGGCGAAGGAGCAATGGGGGAAGATGGCCGGGAGGGAGAAAGAATTAAAACATGGGGATCATTCGTTCCGAGTCCCCCGCTCGTATCCGCAACAAGGGTACGAGAGGCGCGGGCGGATGGGCCTTGCTGCCGCTGCACCGCCGCTAGCCTGTTTTGAAGAATTGCTATTAAACCAATATCATATCTTAATACATTGTTTAGGAAGGGAGGTGGTGGCCTTAAAGAGACAGAACCGATTTGAATACTTCATATTAATGGTGTGAGAGGACGTCTGTGTCAAAACGCTTAGTGTCGGATAAGCTAACGTCTGTGATGAAAAGCTACACTAGAGGAGGGATAGCGAGGATGCAGCCGCTCTGCCACACAGGCTAGATGTAAAGAAAACCAGCTAGCGACGATAACTAACGCCTGTGGTGTGGTTTACTCTAACCAGTAAGCTGTCAGTGTGCGTGTAAACCAGCACCTTGACCCTTTACTATCATTGATCGGAGGCAGCAATGCTACAACTGACAGAGCGCGAGGCTGCTAACGGTCGTTAGCTCGCGAGCTCAGCTAACCGGTGCACCATCCAAGGTTAGCTAATGCTAGCACGGATTTGCTAGCCAGCTAATCACAACATAGCGGTGCCTTAGCGAGTGAAGCTAAATGTTATCCAGGTGAACACAGCTGTGTTTTTCTTTCAGTTTTGAGAAGAAAAAAAAAGACCAAACTCCTGCTTGGCATTAGCTCCTATTATCCCCCCCCACACACACACACACACACACACACACTTCAGACTGTCAGTAAGTCAAGTGAATATGTAAATGAGTAGTAATTACACATTAAAAGGTTACCATCTGTCAAAACAATCACATGTGCAGTCAAAAATGAAATTACAAGTTCAACAGCAGTGTAATACTCTGTTATATCACACGTATAATAGCCTTGGGGAAGTGAAACTATTAAAAGTTTATCCAGTTTGACCTTTTAACAAACTGAGTGGACTGATGTGAAAGTTGTATGCAGTGTACTGAAACAAGTGGGGAAACAACTCTTCTCGGAAAAGTAAAGATGAGCACCTTCATTAAATATTTACATTATAAACATGAGCGCAAGCTCTGTACAGTTTTAAATGCATAGTGTTGCAGGAGCTGTCATTTACTTTGTTTAATTCTATTTCTTATTGTTATTAAATATTTTGAACTTAAAGATATATTTTTATGGAAAAAGCTCATGATTTGAGAGTCATGTGTACTCACGCACCACTCACAATGTCAGTATTGCACAATGAAACAAACTCCAAAAATAGATAAAAAAAAGAAAAAAAAAAGAGCACAACACGTGAAAGAGCGCGAGCACGCCATTAAAACGCTTTAATATTGTCATGTGTATATTGTTTTGTGACTGTGGGTTTCTTCTTCTGTAGGGGTTTTCATCGTTGTCTTTACCATTAATCTTGGAATCGAGAAAAAATGACATCCCTTCCTGAGAAGGTAGGTCCACTGTTTGTGCTGCCGTTTGCTCAGGGAACCACGTGCTGGCACCGTACTGCACGCTCAGCCATTCGAGGAGAGCAGTCTTGATATTTGGAACTAAATATCCAATTTTGTTACCATGACAAAATTTGAGATTTTGGCTGCGATTGAGAGGTGCGGAGAAGGAGAATATCTCCCACATGCCGGGCTAGAACATCTCTTGGGATAGTAAAGGCGGAAAAAAAAAACCTCAGCAACTGCTTATGAACGTCTTGTGAGTCATTTACAAATCCTTTAAGTGGCGTGAACCGTCACGCCACCAGTTCTTGCTGTGATTTAGGTGAATTATGATAAAACGGCAGTGTTGCTCACCCCATTGTTAGTTTGTCCTGTGCTGCTCACTCTGACCTCGAGCCATCTGCCTCTGCCTCTCCCTCTCTTCAGTAAAAGTTGCTGCCCTGCTGGGCAGAGGTGCGTGTGCCGCATGGCGTCAGGGCAGGGTGGCCGGCTGGAGGTTGGGGCATCAGGGAGCTCTGCCCTGGCCAAACCTCTCTACCTGCAGCGCTTAGAAAGAACCCTGAGGTTGGACACGTTCCTGCGCCAGACTGCCGCCATCTTCAACAGAGACATAACCAGGTAACTGGCACATTCTGGGATCAGTTCTGGTCGGCTCTGCAGTTTTATCCGGGCTCGTGCTTGGATGTAGAGATTAGTCGTCCAAATGCTGTTTTCGTGCTGTTGGACAAGTGGTGGGCTTAAAGCAGCATATTTTTCGCGTTCTAGTGATGACAGTGATGACAGCGACGGTGCGTTGGGGAGAGGGCTTTCCCTGGATCCCTCCGGTCAGCATACAGCTTTGACTGTGAAGACTGAGCCATGTGAGCAAGGGGAGGGGTTGACAGAGGGGAAGCCCCTCAACGGAGTTCTGCTGCAAGGTAAAGGTAAGATATATGTTAATATTTATGTTATTCACATGTAACACGCTGTCTGTGGAAGATATCGTGTGATGTTTGCTTCTTTCCCTGTAAACTCCACAGACCAAAAGGCAGATAAAACTAGTTTCTACAATTTCTCCAAGCTGAAGAAGAACAGAAAATGGCTGAAGGTATTTAACATGCTCCATCTTACCACAGATATAAGCATTTTATTGATTGATACATTACACAGTTCCTCATTCCTTCCTCGTTCCTTCCTCGTTCCTTCCTCTGTCTCCTGCAGAGTATCCTGTTGAGTGACGACACCACAGACTCGGACACGGACTCCGACGACTCCGACTTCAGTTTGTCTCGGGAGGAGCTGCACGACATGCTGAGGCTGCATCGCTTCACCAGGCAGCATCAGAGCAAGTTCCACTCTGACCGAGAGGTACCACCACACACACACACACACACACACACACACGCACATGCACACAAATACAATAAGTAGAATTGTCTGACATGTGTTTTTTGTAATATCTTCTTTTCATTTTTCCATCTTGGTACATTTTTCCTGCAGCTTCACCAGTATCAGTACTACAGCACTGGCCTCCTCTCCACTCATGACCCCTTCTATGAGCAGCAGCGCCACCTACTGGGACCAAAGAAGAAGAAGATTAAAGATGAGAAGAAATTCAAGGGTAAAAAAAAAAAAACACAAAAGAAATGTGAACTGAATAACTGAATAATTACTGGATTAGTTGATCAGATTTCAAATTGATCATTCGCCTTCTTTCCTCTTACAGCCAAACTTAAAAAGGTGAAGAAAAAGAAGAAACGTGGAGAGGGAGACTTCTTGGACGAGGGGCGTCCTTACGTCACCAAGATCTTCGCAAAGTTTTCCCATGACGCTCCGCTACCGGTAGTGAAGAAGAAACATCTCACCATCGAGCAGCTGAACGCTCGTCGACGAAAAGTCTGGCTCACCATCGCTAAGAAGGAGATCCCCAAGGTCAGTATGCACGATCCTGATCAACAAGCTCGTGCTCGAGAATTTCTGGTGAAACGTCCAGCAACACTTTTTAGTCCTAATTATTCTGTTTATACCTATTTTGCAGTCTTTCAAGCAGAAGACGTCTGCTAAGAACTTAGTACTGACCAATGCTAAAAAGGTAAGTCACGTGTACACACTGCTGTGTTGGTTTATTCGGGAATATTCTGAATCCTCTGTTAAATAAACTTGGCGTGTTCCACATATTTCTGTTTCTGGTCGAGTCCTGACACCAACTCTTCATTTTCAGATTGTGCAAAAGCTAATTGTAGATTAAGTTCATCATTAAAGCTCTTTTTTTTTTTTTTTGTTTGTCCTAGTTGGCTCACCAGTGCATGAGAGAGGTTCGCCGTGCAGCTATCCAGGCCCAAAAGAACTGTAAGGAGACGTTACCGAGGGCTCGCCGCCTCACCAAGGAGATGATGCTCTACTGGAAGAAGTATGACAAGGTGGAGAAGGAGCACAGGAAGAGGGCGGAGAAGGAGGCGCTGGAGCAGCGGAAGCTGGATGAAGAGATGAGAGAAGTAGGTGGAATGGAAGTTGTTGTCTTTAGTCAATTAGCGGCTTTTTTTATTGAAATATTTGCATCAGCATGTGTTCGGGAAACATGAAAAAACATCGCTGCTCTCCTCCCTCTCCCGCAGGCCAAGCGGCAGCAGCGCAAATTGAATTTCCTCATCACCCAGACGGAGCTGTACGCTCATTTCATGAGCGGTAAAGCCAGCATCGGGGGTCCAGAGGGAGATACAGCCCAGGAGGAAATTCTGAGAAAGCTGGAAGACACCGCGGCGCAGAGACAGATCGACATCGGAGGAGGCGTAATGGTCAACATGGGACAGGAGGACTACGGTATGAATGGCTCAGTTGGGTTTATCCTGTTACTGGAGCGGAGTCAGCGGCTGAAACTCAATACCGAGTCTGTTGCTACAAACAGACCTGTTATTATTATATTACTTACCTCTTCAGCCTCTTTTCTGTCCGTAGATTATATTTCATGTTTTTTTTTCCTCCTCGCAATGTTGAGCAGCGGGATATCTGTGCAGTGACCTACTAAAACTGAGAAACAGGTCACCGAGGAGTCACTGTTTGTTTTCCAGTTTTGATATTCTACAGTTCGTTTCTGATAAATTAGAAACTACACAAGTCATTTTTTTTTATCTTGGTATTGTATGCGATTTCAGATAGCGAACACTACAAGTCCCAGGCCTTGAGGAATGCCAAAGAAGCCTACCAGATTCATCAAGAGAGAGTAAGTAGACGCTCGTAGACGAACTCCTCGTACGCACTCTGCTCTGTCGGAAAAAAAATAATCCCCAAATCTCTCG
>OMLP01009358.1:1064-11344 GCA_900302685.1 Spondyliosoma cantharus | reverse complement strand
CTCTCTCCGGTTAGAGGAGACGCCGTGTGAGCTAAGCTACAGAGAATGTGCTCGGCTCTGCAGCCCGACTCCAGCACAACAAAGCCCAGCTGGAGTTTATTAACTTGTTAGTGGCTTTGCTACTTTTTCTCTGTTTGGTACACCGCAGGCACACACACACACACACGCACACACACACGCACACACACGCACACACAGGCACACACACACACACACACACACACACAAAACAACACACACACACACAAAACAACACACACACACACAGACGTGCACAAACACGACGCACTGCAACATTCGCGGGCTGAACAAAGACAAAAAAACCTTTTCAGTGTCACTCAAATTCAGAACTACGATGCTGGAAGGATCCACAACAAAAGGTCAGATCTGGATGTTGCACCCACACTCAGAAGCGCACACACACACACACACACACACACGCAGACACACACAGACACACACACACACACACACAATAGAGAACATTTTTCCAGAAGTGTTACTTCCTCTCCCCAGAACAGCAGTGATTATCTGCATGAGGGTGTTGCACAGTTATATATTGACAGGGCTCATTAAGGCATTCCAGTGTGCTGACAGGACGGCTCAGGCTGGCATTAGATTTTCTCCGCCTGGTGATAGCAGCCGGCCCGGCTATCACCATCTATGCATTCATACTGAAGCAAGCAAGTCATAATAGCTGTGGTTACACGGTCAACATGTCTTTAATCAGGTCGAAATCATTCTGATAAGATTCCAACTTGACTGAAAACATCTAATTAGAATTTAGAATTTTTTTGACAGAGAAGAAGAGGAAAATATATATATATATATATTTTCAAACTTAATGGAGAAATTTTAATGAATTCACTCTGTCTGTTGAGATGATTTTCCAGATGGACCCACACTTTGTCTTGGGTTCAGGATTTGCGTCTCTGCTTCGGTGGATTCCGACTTCATTCATTCTTTTGAACAACTCGTTATTTTGAACCTTTCGACAGTCCTTAGGGTCCCTGACCCATCGGGCTAAAGGTCTGCTGTCAGCGAGCGTCAGTGGCTCGAGTCGGCACTTGAAAGCCCTCGTCTGTGTTTTGTTGGCCAACTGAGCATGTAGAATCGCTGATGGCTTGTGAGAAGTGAGAGAAATCACCGTGTTTGGCTGTCGAGCAGAGACGACCGGTGCACGAAAAGAGACGCGGAAAAAGAAAGGGAAACTCTCCAGTGGCCTGTCCCTGAAGCAGCCATGATTTCTCCTGTGGAGCAACGTTTCTGGACAGAAGATCCATCTGCAGCTATTTTGATAATCAGTGAACTGCGTCAGTCAAATTTCAAGCAAAAATGCCAAATATTCTTGTTACATCTGAAATCGTGAGGATTAGATGCTTTTCTTTGTTACATCTGATACTAAATTGAATACCTTTCGGTTGTAGACTATTATTTGGACAAAACAAGCAACATCTATCTCTGATTTCACCCATTTCACACAGCGTCCTACTGTATCCTGTATATATTCTGTATCCCATATTCACGATTAGAATCAGAACAACAGTTTGTGTATCTGCTGAGGCGTTTCCTTTCAGGCAGGTGCAAGACGTTCAAGCTTGTTTGCTTTTTGGTCTTTGAGATCAGTTTGGTAGCAGTATTGGAAATAGGACGATCAAAGCTTCTCCTCTCTCGATCTGACAGAAAACCCATCAGGATCAGGACGGATCTGGTCAGTGAGGTGGTTCCATGAGGCTTTTTTATTCGGGTCATTAGGGGAACACTAGAGTCCATGCCCGAGCCGGTGCGTGGCGAAACACACTGAAAGTAACAGTGTAAAGACGAGCGTTGTTTATGTTTGAGATGAGCTCAAGGAGCATCACATGTTCGGAGTCACAGTCGGGGTTCAGGCCCTCTAATGAGGGCGATGATGCACCATCTCAGCCTAAGAAGAACATCCAGCTGGTGTCGGGGGCTCTGAGAGCGGAGCCGTGTTGTGTGCAGCGTGTTTACAGTTCAGAGCAGCCGTCCTCCTCTGTTGATGTTCACTTGTTGTGAGAAGGCTGAGCTGTTTACAGTGAGATAAAGGATCCTGCTCGGGATCGTGCAGGGCAGCGAGAGCGGGCGAATCTCTGCTCGTGTTCTGACGCTGAGTGAAGAGGTGATTTATAGGTTTCTGTGCTGTGGACGTTTCGGAATATTTCCTCCATGACTTGTTTTATATAGCTGATAATACGTGTGATATACTACCTATACTGATTCCCAGAAGAGGCACAAATCTGCTTGACAATCCAAGGGCGAAACAAGACGAACAGAACTGATTTGCACCGATTAAGCGTGCTTGCTCAAGGACACGAAGCAGGGTTGATAACCGAGGGCTGAGCCAGGACTTCTGGATGACTGTATGGAAAAACACTCCCTGACACCTGCAGGTGTTAGTGCAAGCAGAGAAAGTTACATTAGTCAGTGATTTGCCCGACTTTTACTGTCGCTTAGTTACTTTGATTGGGGGAAGAATGGAACAGTTGATTACATCGACTCACTGAACTTACGCTCAGTCTCACGTCAAATAGTTTTCACTCTGTGATTTACTGATTCAGCACTGATTGTACTTGACGTCGCTTTCGTCATTAGGCTGCTGTTAAAAATCAGCAGTTCCATAGATGTGTCACAGTAAAATGTTTTAACGTGAAGTGAATGAGTGACGCAGTGATCAAGAAACAGAAAAGGTTCTTAGAAAAGATTATTAATATATGTTATTAAGACATGTTGGGGTGTCACACATCAAATATTCAACATTCAGACATTGACTATAATTAGCTTTTAATTCATATAATCAAAATCAGCAGGATCTCTGATTCTCCCAGTGTTTTATTCTCCACCTACTTGCATTGCACCTGAAGGAAAAACACACTTAGACAACACGGCTCGCTTTAGCATCAGCCTGCAACTGCACTTCCAGACACTTATCCTGTGTGCTATAAAGACGAGAGGAGAGATCCATTTGTTTGAGAAGAGGGTCCACATGGGACAGATTTGAGAAACCAAATAAGTATTTTTATTGACAGGACAGCCTGAGAGATGAAAGGAAATGGGATGAGAGAGAAGGGGGGGGTTGACACACAGCAAAGGGTCGCGTAGTCGTCAGCAGAGGTGGATTTCATCATGTTGAGATTCAGTTCCCGTCGGTCAGTTCGGCAGGAAGAATCGTTCGTATCGTTCGTTCGGTCGCGCTTCCGGTACAACGTCGTTTAGCGGTGAATCATGCGATGCACAGTTCTCAAACGATCGTGCTAACGGTCAACATAACGCTGTAGTTCAAGGCTAATACAGAGCTGCAACTTCATGATTATGTGTACTTTTAGACAACACAACAGTGGATAATGTGTATATTCACCTTGACATTAAATTGACTGACTGAACGATGAGCTACGAACAAAATAAAATGTTTTTTTTTCATGGAGACGGTTGCTATGCTTTCCAGTTTCTCATTGGCTAACATTCGACGACAGTGTCTTAGACTCAGCCTACGATTGGCTGGCTGGCTCTCAGTCCTCTTCACCACTCTGATGAATCCTGATCCACTAAACGTGAACAACACAGCGACTAGTCTGTGAGAACGACAGAACGAACGAGAGAGAAGTGAAACGTGGAATCAGGTCAGTTTGCAAACGACCCGTCTTTAGTCGTCAGCGCTGAAACAACTGAAAAGTCAAACTGTAAAACTGAATCATGGAATTGGAGAATTGTGACACTGCAATTCATTAGAAATAAAGTCCTGTCTCTAATGACAGCCGATCTTTAATAAAGGCTTGTTTATTGGCAACATTATAACATATTTATAAAATGTAACATATGATACAATCATGGACGTGTTTCCATTTTGTTCACCCAAACTAGCGGCTTTATCACGACAGACTTTACTCAATAAAGTACGTCAGTGAGTTTGGATTCATGCTTAAGTACCTGAACATTCATGCAAATTCTGAATACCATCCCTCATAATTATTCTCTAATTTAAAAAAACATGAATATGTAACGTCACCTTCCTACATATTATGTTAATCAATCCCTCTATGAATCTCAATGCATATTGCATCTGCCTCCCTCACTGACAATTACCACAAATCACAAACCTAATGCTCAGAAAAACAGCCAGCAGTGCTCAACCGGCTCAACCGGCAGGTTGAAAAAGCAGCTAACGGCTGGATTAACACAAACTTTTAAGGATGAAGAGTTTGTAGAAACACCGAATATCAATTTACTTCACAACCAATTCAGTGAGTCATTTTGTGGCGGCTCTACAGGCACTTGAGCTGCCTAATGTACAGCTATAATCAACATGATATATGCAACATTACAAGTATATGCAAATCACACCATTAATTTGACTAATGATTATGTAAATTGGAAATATTTTACAGGAAGCACTCAGTATTTGACATTTGCATAACACAAAAATGGTATGAATTTGAACTTTGTATCTCAGAGCTGAGTTACAGAATCTTTAAGAAACTTCCACTTACATAAAAATCAGTATTTTGATAATCAATTCTTAATTTCAGTCTTATTTCAAGTAAAAATGCCAAATGTTCTCCGACTATTGCCTGTAAAGTTATGAGGCGTTCATGCTTTTCTTTGTCATATTTGGTAGTAAAAGAATATCTTTAATTTTCAGAGTTGTGAAACATGCAGCATGAAAGCAAAAAGATTAATCAATCAATAAAGAAAAATTTTTTATCTATAATTAAATACTTGTTGTTGTCTTACTCCAGCATTTAATGTGCATAACCTGTTCACTAAATATAAAGTTTTTAGAAGGTATAAGTCCTTTATTCTGGCTTCATCTTTGCAGCTGGAGAAAGTGAAGACATGTTGTTCTTTGTCAAACTGAAGCTGAAGATGGATTTTTCCATTGGCTTTGAAAACCAAACTGAAGGTGAGCGTCACTGCGACCTACTGGCCTAAATAGACTGTAAAGATTTGTAACAATGAAACCCAGACGTCAGTATTCAACAATAAAATCATGGACTCATCTTTGAAGGACGCGAGGTTCTTGATTAGACATTTTTACACCATGATTTTCCTCCATAGTTCTGTGTGAATATCACAACGATCTTCCCATGAAACAAGACATTATGCACAAAAACGCTCATCAAACGCGAAATGGGCTTGCATCCTTTTCCCGAAGATATGGTGATTAAAATCATGTATAATGCATGTGCAGCACAATGACATCCGTAATGAGCACAGAGCCATAGTTCTCTGTGGAGGACGGATAATGATGGAGACGAGACTGGAGTTCAACCAGTGAGGTCGCCATGGTAATGGAGGAGAAGCTGGTGCAGCAGACCAGACTGTCGACCAGTTTGGACTGGCGGGGCTAAACTGTGGGCTGACTAACCTTTATCTCACAGAGTGATAAGACTCATCAGAGAGCACGAGGCTGTGTGGCAGGGAGGGGGAGATAATGATGGGAGGGGGAATAACTACGTTTACATGCACAGGAGATGATGGGAAAACTGAAAACACAGTAACCACGTTTTCTTTTCACCTCCATTACTGCATTTGTGAACCAAAGCTGTCGTACTTTAAGTGTGTGATGGTGATGTATGCGAGTTTTTAGCATTTGGAATGATGTCGCAGTTGGAGGAGTGGCTCTGCAGTGAGAGAGCACACGGTTCTCTTCCTCATGTGCATATGTGCAAAAAGGTTTCTTACATTTATACACCCTATTTTGTT
The DNA here is from genome assembly GCA_900302685.1 of Spondyliosoma cantharus. Lineage (NCBI taxonomy): Eukaryota > Metazoa > Chordata > Actinopteri > Spariformes > Sparidae > Spondyliosoma > Spondyliosoma cantharus. The sequence continues at coordinate 5,623 of OMLP01009358.1, read as the reverse complement.
CTCTCAGTGTGCTTCCATTCATTATGCACGTGACGTGCTGGGAAATGCTCATAAAGCAAAACACAAACCACGTTTTTAAAAAGAGAACAGCAATTAAAAGCTACTTAACAGACAAACAAACCCACTGCTGATTAAATTAAAGGCTCTAACATGAACTGACTTGGTAAGTCTTAAAATAATACAGATTGTATATGAAGAAAAAAATGTGTGAAAGCCGACATGAGAGGATCATGCATGAAGACACAAAGGGTCAGAGCTAATGCACAAACATCTTTGTATTACGGACCAGCTGCAGCGAGGACCTGAACATGAGCAGCACGCTTCGTAGAAACAATCCAGGGTTCCCACACCTTCCAAAACTTCAAATTCAAGGACTTTTCAAGGACCTTTTCCAATTCGCTTCACTTCAAAAGACCAAACACGGCGTAGTTTGAGACGCGGATCAAGATTAACTACTGTTACAACGCTGAGAATTTGATCATGACAACAAGCGGCTCACAGACGACATTAGAAAGAGAGACAGAGGCTTGAATGTGAGAAGACGTCTCGACTCTGCTGTGTTACTGCGACGGCAGAAATGCAGAGAGCGAAAAGTAGCACATTTCCTAACGTTTAAGTTTTTTGCTTTAACTAATCATGGAGTGAGTGGTGGTTGCACCATAATGGCGGTAGAATAATGGCACCATCAGCATCAGGATTGGTTCCCTATAACCTCGCTCTCACTTTGCTTTTCTGTCTGCTACCGCTCACAAAATTTCCCACAGAATGAAGGCTGACCAGCGATCCAGTCGGTTTCTGCCTGGCAACATTTCCATCTGCTTTCACGTCTCCATTGTAGTGTAAATGAAAGAATAAACACACGTTTCTAATCTTGTTTTGCTGGTTGTTGTCTTTGCCACAGCGGTGGGGTTGTCTGTTTTTAATTTGAAAAGAATCTATTCATGTCTATTTTAAAAGGCTTTTATTTTTTTCCTCAAATTCCAAGGATTTGGAGGACGTGTGGATCTTTAAAAATAACTTCATAAACCGACATAAAATATATATATACAATCAGAAATTCAGTATAAGTATTACAGGAATGTGCAAAATGTTTATGAGAGCCCGACAGATTCACCAGTTGGCCAATATTGTAATATCACAGGTATGTTGGTATATATCAGGGGTCGACCGATAAGGCTTATTCAGGGCCAGTACTGATACTGATTATCAGAAATTAAGGAGACTGATACTGATATTTGGGACGGATATTAATCTGCAGTAAAATGTAGTGAAGTACTGCTCTTAAGTACAATACTGAGGTACTTGGTGTTTCCTTTTTTTGCTACCTTATACTTCCTCTCCACTACACGTATCTGATACATTTAGTTACTAGTTACCTTTCAGATTGAGATTATTCAGTGTTTACAGGCTGTTAATTGTGACGTGTTGTGTGCAGAACATTGTATGAGAGGATGCTGCATCAGAGCCAAAGTGCCACATTTTTTAATACTTTTATTTTATCTGCAATCCGACAGAAAAATCACAATATTGATAATTGGAAAAATGCTGAATATCGGCCCCGTAATCAGCCCGGGTCCACACTAGGTATATGTGGATGATAAAATATCCTACCTCAGTTACATATCTTTGTCACAATTGTCAGATAACCACATTTCAGGGATCATCGCAAAAAATGTGTGTATATCTGCTGATATATCCACAATTTTGGTATCAGCTCCAAAAAATGTGCATCGGTCAGGCCCCATTTTTATTTATGACATTAAATAGGTTCTGGTCCAATGAGCTGTAGCATCAACCTACACCTTTACAATCTAGTAAAGAACATGACAGAATGCTTTAACAACTCTTTTATTGTCTCTTTTTTTCTTTTTTTGCAGAATTATTTGTGTAAGACAAAAACAAATCGGGATTTTTACAAGTCTGAATTTTTGCAAAAGACTCACTTCCTCTTATTTATTCCAATCTTTGATGCGAGGATGCAGCAAACGAGTAATAACTGCTCCTTTCACTGTGCTGCCTGAAGTCTGCCGTGCACACGCGCTCTGGTAAAAACCCTGTTTGAGTCCTGCTGAAGCACAGGCAGGGGCGACAAATCAGCTCTCTCCAGCCAACAAAAAAACAGAAGCAAAATTGGAAAAATAGCAAAATTGGAGAGCAGGCTAGTGGGGGAAGGGAGTCAGAAAATGAGAGGGAGGAAGAGAAATGGGAGGCAAGGCGGGAGAGGCAACCACAACGGGGGAGGGAGCGAGCGAGCGAGAGAGAGAGAGAGAGAGAGAGAGAGAGAGAGATGGAGCAGTGGTGAGAAGATTAGAGAAGGTAAACAAGCAGACGAGTGTGATCAGGAAACTACAGCTGTTTTAAAAGAAGAGGAGAAAAGAATCTCACAGTCTGCCTGTGAGTGGAGAATTACAATTAATCAAGTGGCGTCATTAGCGCCCTAAAGAGGGTCATCACCTCCAAGCTGCTGCTGTGTGTCTCATTTTTGAAGGAAATTTCCAGCTTTGTGAAACAATGTGCACCATCCTCCTCTGGGCTTTTCCTCCTCTCCGCCGCTCTGACAACAATACGATCAACATGCATTATTTATTTGAAAGTATGCTCGTGTTTTCAAAGTACTGTAGGCGCAGACGTGCGCGTGAGAATGATGTGAATGTATGATTCACATTCAAATGAGGGGAGGGTGTGTTCTGCGGGCACAGGTGTATGCCTGTGTGATTTCATCACTTTGCATGCAAATTTTAAGCAGGGATGGCCGCGGAGACGGAGTGAGGCTGGAAGACGGAGGGGTGGGAGGCAGAGAGGAAAGGAACATGTGCAGGAAATGGATAGAGTGAGACAGAGAGAGAGAGGAAGGAGGAGAGAGATGGTGTGATGACAGAGCTGCGGGCGCTGTGTTTGTACATGCATCTGCAGGCAAATTAATCACGAGATGGTCTCTCACTCCATTAAAATGCTAATGTAGGAAAATCTAGACATTTCCATATATTTGCAATATATCCCAGAGCCCAAAGAGTGTTATTATGCTAAATGCAGGCTGGGTGTTGGATGCACACCTAATATAACGACAAATCTGACCAAGATAACGTCAAGATTAAAAGTCTCTTAAGGAGTGAATTAAATGGTAGACTAGAGACAAGACACGGCGCTTAAACTCTCATGAAGTTAGACATGAGAACATTTTGGAGACAAAGCTTTCCTCAACCAACTTATTGTAGTTTAGGTTTCAGTTATTTTACAGGTAAGATCTGCTGATTAATCGATTAGTCATCAACTGTTACTACTACTGCTCAAAATTCTCTGAATTCCGCTTCTTAAGTGTGAAAATCTTCAGGTTTCTTTCCTCCTCTGTGATAAAATACTTTTGGACTGCGGCTTCACTAATTTGTGTTTTATGCACAGATGGTGTTCCCAACAGCCCCATGCAGAAACCTTTGTTACGCCAGGTTTGCTTTCAATGTGTTTCACAACAAATCGAGCAGAAGCAGCCTTCCCCTGTCCTTTTGAAAAACCTTAATCAAAGTTTGATGACAGTCGATGGGGTGTTCGTCAATTAAATCCAATCGAACAACAACCATAGTGCTGATGGAGCCATTTAGCACTGACGCATTATATAGAATATTATGATACTTAATGAATAACACATGAATACTGAATGTTCAAGGCTATAGAGAAAGACAGACTGAAAGCTGGTGTTCAGGTGCTGTGCTGTGTGAAAGCTTACTTCTCTTCTCTTTGAAAGATCTCATTAGTTGGTGCGCAGCAGAGTGACGGCTCGACTGCTGTTCTCACAAACATCTTGAACCTCTTTGTTAACACAAAGTCGTATCCGAGGACACGCGTGACTTTGTGTGGATTAATGCAGATCTGCCAAAATAGGCTGTTGATTGTCTACATGCGGCGATTCATTTATATTCAATGGCCCCACACTGATGTAAAATTGGCCTCACAGCGAGATGTTTATATTGGTACAATGAAAATATAATGACACTTTATCATTTGGCAGCGTTGCTCGGCCCATCTTAAACAAAGAATTCCATTATAGCAGTCAATGCATGACAAAATATAAAAAGATGGGCCATTATTCTCCTATAACGCAGACTGAAACTTATCCAGCAGCTGAATGTGGCTCCAAAAATTACCCTCAGATCCAAATAGAAGAAAACTGTTTATATGACCCCTCTTTAACTAAATGCTTTCCCTGCTTGTCAATGGAAATAAACACATGAGCAAACACTGCAACTATTAGGTCTCTAAAGGAGTATGAGAGAATCTGAGAGGGCACCCGATTCATATTTTATACTTAAACCTCTTGGGAACCAACTGCGCCCTCCGTCTATTCCAAACTCTCGTGGGAAATCAGAAAATGATATTTTAGCAGTAACATTTCTGTGCCCTGTCAACACATTAGCAGGCAGCACAACACCAGCACTGGCAGAGAGCCTCCCCACAGCAGAGGGAAACACAAACGTCAATGTTTTCTGTGGCTGCTGCCATCATTATTACAGCAACGATATACTGATATAAATATACACAACCCTGCAGATTATTTATCCGGCATC
>OMLP01009357.1:9924-23756 GCA_900302685.1 Spondyliosoma cantharus | reverse complement strand
ATTTAGAAATTAGAGTTTCCCTCACTGACGGGTGAACCGGTCAACAAGGGGGATGTGTTGACTTGCACGTCTGACTCTTCGCGTTTGCTGAGGTGCACCTTGACAATTTAGGTGTGGACACACACACACACACACACACACACACACTTTGGAGAGTATTTGTAATTTATGAGGCGTCTTTAGTCATTCTTATTCTGGGGCAAAGTAATTTTCTAGCCTATTCCAGCCAGACAAACCCCACTCATAAAACAAATGACACCCCAGAGGTTTTTTAGCGGACCAAAGGGCGATTACGAAGCATTACTCTATTAAACAACTGCTGTTATTTAGTTTTTAGGGTTTCTTTTTTTATTCAAAGTCTGGAGGCAACTCCACAATATATCGTACAGGCCTGAATGAGAGTCTTTTCTTTTTCTGGATATCGCACTTAAAAAAGAGTGGGATCGTGTTAAATTTTACCAGACATAGCTGTCATTACTCATTCGATACAGTCTTCCTGCCTGACTCTGTCTCTGTCTGTGTCTCCACGAGTGTCAAACTGTCTCTCTGTCTCTCTCCATCACATCCTCTCTGTTTTCTCTGTCGAGCCATCACTCCGATACTGTCTATTTTTAGTCCTTGCTCTCTCTCCAGGCAGAAGTGATGGAAAGAAAATCTATGCGGAGAACTGCTTGATGTAAGATTAGGCTATATTTGTTTATGTTTACTGTTTTTATGTAAAGAAGTAGAGCCCTTCTCAGGGGCCTTGGGACAAACTACTGTATCTTTATCTTTCTATTTGGCTCATGGATTCTGGTGAGCTACTATAATGCCCAGCATAGCTCTACCCTACCCTCAACATGAGCAGAGGTCTAATCAGCCTTGATAAGATGAAAAAAATAGATAAAAAATAAAAATAGAAATAAAATCTCAGCGGCTGTGCAGGCCCCTCTGATCAAACATCTGTTGGAAAAAGGAATATGGAGGTCATTGACTAATAATCAGTGTTTTCTTATATGTGCCAATGTGGTAATGACTCCACGTCCTACAGTACTGTAATATCTGAATGATGTAATTGTGAAATTACAGCGAATTAAAGCAAATTGTGATTTTGGTGTTCTGTTCAGTACGTGCGACATCTGTTGCATATCAGTCTGTCCTGGGTGAGCGATCCCTCCTCTGTGGCTCTTCCTGAGGTTATCCGGGAGACGACTGAGCAGGCCTCGTAAATGTAATAACTGGTTTGCGAACCGGTTATTAAAAAGCGATGATCAGAACTGATTATTCTTTTTTATTAGAATTAGAATTCAGTCACAAGTCCAGACAGAACAACAAAACAAAAGCTTCCCCAATTTGTCTTAAAACATCAAGACAAACTATGTTTTTAACATGTAGTCGTATAATATGCTGGAGCATTTTTTCGCTACTATATTGAAACATAAAATGTGACATGTTATGACAATTCTTTAATACAATGTCATTGATAATTACCATATGGAAAGTTATTATACAGTTTTATAGGATTTCATTAGGCATGCATGACATTAGCGTCTCCTCCTTGATGCCATCCAGTGTCAAAGAAACTCGTAGAAGGTGTTATTTAATATAAACGTACTCAAATATATATATCTGAAGTTTTCCTCCGGTTGAGAGCCTGCATTTCTTTCCCCTGCACCATGTATTTGAGTATGCACATGCTAGACTATTCTGTTTAAACGTAAGGCAACACACTTTCTGTGTGCTTGAGTGAAAAAGAATCAGCGGAAAAGACTGGGACACCATATTTCTGAAGATTTTTCCATAATTTAACGAGGAAACTCTTCACTGTGTGCACTAAAGTTGACAAGTCAACATCCAACTGAACAGATGATTAGTTACACACTTATTTAGCGTGATGACTTTGGTGAATGCCGAGGGATGTGTGCGTGGGGGTGGTGACAGAGAGTATGTGTTGAGGAGATAATGAAAAAGACCCACCTAATAGGCCGACAGATATGAGTTCCCATGCTCTGTCAGGTGTTGAGATAATTATAAGCCAGCAGGTGGAACTAAGCACTGTCACATTTGCCCCGCTGAAGTGTCCTCGAGCAAGACACTCAATCCCCGCCAGCACCTGAGGCCCTGCTTTTTTTTTAGCTTGCTTTGCACTCTGACCTCCCTATCCTAACAATTAACCACATTGTTATTATAACAGAGGGCGTATTTGACTTGTTATCGGATGATTAAGGCGCCATCTATCTGACTGTGAGTCGGGACCCAAAATGGAGATCTGGGCTGGTTATGGCGCCTCCCTTTATGCGGCTACTAGTGTGTTTTAATGAGACCGGAGTAAACAGTTTGCTCCCCGCATTGAAAACATAGCAAAACCCTACTTTGGAGAATTACCCAGCTCAAAGGTTTTTTGTTTTTTTTCTTCTTTTCTCGCTGGAGGGAACAGGAACATTTTATACAAGCAAGATTCCCTCTGCTCCTTTAGTGTTCATTAAAACAGTACATTAACCAGCAGTAAGAACCTTTTTGGAGCCGGTACTTTACCTTTGATGCTATGAGCCTGACTTGTAATTACCAGGAAGTGTCCGAAGTTTCACCGCGGAAGAGGTTGAGGGCCAACGACAGATATAATGCGGCGCTGGCCTGTGCAATTAAGCACCGCTTTTGTGTCCTGGTGGCTCGTGCTCGGCTGAAACATAATGAACTCGTCTCTAACTTACAGAAAGTGTCCAATTATTTTTGTTATTAAGCTCGGCGAGACAGCTTTTGACGTAACACCGAAAACGGCATCGCAGTAAGGTAGTGATGTGTGTTTTTAAACGTCATGCCGACATCATGGGGAAGGGGGAAGAGTATCACCTGCAGTCGTCTGTGGTGAAAACCTCAGGGGCTAGATGGATATTTTCTAGCAGCTAATTTTTCTCCTCAGAAAGCATCTGATTAATATGTGATCTTTAAAAATGCCAGAAGAGGTCAGATCAGCCTGAACCGAGGGTACACAGCGCTTCATTGCCTGGAGAAGCTTTTCAACGTTGCACAGATTGATACCACAGGGCCGGCCTTGAGCACACTTGCTCCCTCGTCACCTCTTCCCCAACAAGCTGGCATTTATCTCCTGGCCAGCCGCAAAGGGCTGAGTCCTTTTTTAATGATTTTTCCACTATCTGATACATCATAAGAGGATGAGGCTACTTGTGAACCAAAGTCACACAGCTCAAATGAAACAGTCAATTAAAAATCCTTTATCTTTTAAAATGACAAAGACTCCTGATAGGTAATATGCATACTTGTGGATTATGTGCTTTTCTTTCTAGACTGTCCCCAAATTGTGTAACGTGACCTTGTTCATTTACGGCCCACCATGCAAGTCTATAATCTGTACCTGATTACATGCAACAATTAGAGGTACGATTCAAATTCAAATGGCGCTCAACCTTTGGGCTCAAGTGGCTTTTTAGTAGTTCGCTTTATCTGTCTGAGCAGATACCTCAACATATAAGCCATAACTGAATGAATATAGGCTGCAGGCATGGTCCTGTACATCATTGTCTGGTGAAATAGTACATTTCTGAATGCTTTACAGTCTGATTTCTGAAGGACAAGTAAAGCCAAAACAGTTGAAAGTTAATGCAGCATTGCCCTCTACTGTACTGAAGATTGCTCCCCTGAGTGTGTGTTTATGTGCGAGTTTGTGTGTTTGCATTAAAGCGCTAAAGCGATTTCACGGTTTAGAGACATGTCTGCTTCTTTACTGTAAGTCCATTGGTCATGGTGCAACACATGTTGCACCGTCGGCGCTCACTGTCGCTTAACCACTCTTGTTAGAGTTAAAGAGTTAAACAGATGTTTGTCACACATTATTAACGGTTCAACGGAAAATCCATGTTGAGCAAACATGTTTCCTGGTACTTTAAATAATCCTATACATCCCCGATTTATAACAAAATACAGATGCAGTGTAAAACAGATAAAAAAGAATGTGATCATTTTCGTATGTATTCGCCAAATATGGCAGCTTGACCTTAAGCTTTGAAACCATAACGCTCTCCTTACCCCTCTAGCGTCACTTTTGCAAGCTAAGCGCTCCGTAGTCAAGTTAGCAATAACGATTATGTAAAAATAAAGCTTGCTGACAAACCTTTAGCATATTATGACATAATGAATTTTGGACCAAAACTACTTAGTTAGGTTTAGGGAAAAAAATATGCTTTGGGTTAAAATAATTAATTCACTAGGGGCGTCACAATCTCGATTCTGGATCGAAAATCGATCGAACTTAGCTTTCAAGTTCTATCATCGTATTCAAAGGCTGTATCAGCGATCGGCTCATTGTGAATTTGTCGCCAGCAACAAGCTTCAATCAAGTTTGGGCAGAGACGATACAAGACTGTGAAAACTTTGATTGCTCCATAAAATACCTTTTTGGAACATTCCCCAGTGAACGCTTAAATTGAGAACAGGCGCCAGAATAAGAAATGATTATTCATTTCAGCCGGAGGCGGCTGTGGCTCAGGGAGTCAGTGTTTTGTTATTGGAAGGTCGCTGGTTCGATTCCCCTGGTCTGCATGTTGAAGTCTCCTTGGGCAAGATAATGAACCCCAAACTGCACCTTGCACCTTGCATGGCAGCCATCAGTGTATGAATGTACTGTATCTATGAATTACTGTAAGTCGCCTTGCTGAATGCCCTTAATGTAAATGTAATGTTATTCAAGGGGCATTCCCGAAAGTCTAAGTGGCAAAAGAGGTTTCCCTCTGAAAAACAGGTGAATGTGTAAAGGATTTTACTGCATGAGCTCGGGAACACACACTCAAACTGTTGTGGGTTTTTATTTATGTTCTACAGAGTATCCCAACTTTCTTGCAATTTGGGTTGCAAAGTCAGCATCTCCAAAGTTAACAGTGTGATGGCTTTAAAGACTTCCTTTTCTACAGTGAGTTTGCCGGACATCGTTGTGCAGGGAGGCTTCAAGGTCAAATCTGTGTTGCTCTCCAATTACCCGTCCCCTTCATACATCATTACATCCGGTCTATCAGTGCAGAGGCGGGCTGCACGTTTGGACGGTTTGATTCCAAGAGAGGCTTTTCTCACCCTCCCACATCCGATGGGGCCGGTGCGACCCCGGAACATGTCTGAAACCGGGTGTGACTGTTTTTTTTTTTTTCTAAATGGAGCAGAGAAAGACAACAAGGTGAAAGAAATCCCTGGGAGGCAGTGACAAACTGCAAAGAAAAGTTCATTTGAATGAACGTGAATGGCAAAAAATGGAGCGTAGAGAAGCCGAGAATAACAAAATGAGGAAATGAAAAGCAAAATGGCCTTTCAGAGAAATTCACAGACAACAATCTTCCCCTCTCTCCGCCCAACACAGATTATTTTCCCCCCTAGCTTTTTAGAATGCTAACATAAAACCAGAGGCAGAGTGAAAGACAGACCTTGGCTCATTGTTAGTCTTCATCTCATCCTCTCTCCACCAATCACTGTCTCTCTTTCTCTTGCTTTCTCTCTCTTCCTCTCCTTTTCTCTTCTCACTCCATTTATGACAGGTCCCCACAGTGTCCTTCAGTCATGACTTACGGTTAAAAGGCAATTACCCAGTTAGACCGGAGGAGTCGGAATCAATACATGCGCGCACACACACACGCGCGCACGCACTCGTACGGACCGACTGTATAGATCTCCTGGGAGCACAAGAGTATTATTAAATAGTTACTCCTTTCTCCGGCTTGTGGACAATAGCATAGACTTGTGTGTGTGTGTGTGTTTGCGTGTGAGGGAAACACAGATGACTTCAATGGAGTTGTCAAGTCTGAATCGGGGGGGGGGCGGTGATTCAGTCATCTTTCTTTCCCTCCTGCTGAGAGAGACAGACAGTGGGGCAGAGAGGCAGAGGGAAAAAGTTTAAACATTGTGTCCCCTCTTCACTGGATCACCAGGACACTTCCTGTGTTTTTTCTTCTCCTTCGGATACGCTTGTGTGTCCGCGTGTGTGTACGCTGTCACGTTCGCTTTGCCGCCTGTGGTTTTCCTCTTTTGTTTCCGATCTGTGGGATACCCTCACAGAATCGCTCCTGCTATATCCGCTGCAAAAAATGACGGCAACAATGGAGAGGCTCGCCATTCATACTTTTTTTTTTCCCCAGGCCTGTGCGATTGTAGTAGTTCTTTACGATGATGTGGCGCGATTTGAGAATTCAGAAAAAACGCATCATTGAACACGTGTAAGGAGCCCGAGATACGTGTCAGGATAACAAACGTGTTGCTTTCATTGATGTCAGCGTTAGTTGTTGGTGTTAATGCTTTAGCTGATATATCTGGATGCTTTTGAAGGCGTACAGTGATAGCAACAACACTGGCGGCATCAGGATATATTTAATATTGCGGTGACAGTGATTAATAAGGTGCCGCTGATTTGGCTGGCTGGCTTTAGCGCTCTCCCAGTGGAAGCTGGGAGACAGAACTGCCACTTACGGCCCGATGCACTCGCTACCATTTTTCTGCAAAAGATGGTTGGTAAATTTGATTAAAGAAATAGCCGTGTAATTTCTACAAAGTAGTAAAAATCAATGAGGCGGTCAGTTCTCGCTTATATACTGTTATGAGCGCTGGGATGAAATGAATCAGCCCCATTTGAGATAGGGCCTGTCATTGTTTAAGACCCCCGTTATGTTCAAGGAATGACTATCTTACATTACCATAATTCTGTGTGAATGATGATATTGTTCTTTATGTGGCATTCCCAGTGACTGAAAGCGATTTCTTTTCAGTGGCGCAAGACAGAACCGATGCAGAATCTTTTCCTGCTCATTAACTGATATGACATATTTCTTTATTACATCCGTGTGTGATTTGAACACTTCAAGCTTCGAGCTGGGATTGTCACACCAAGCCATGAAAATACAGTATCCTGATTCTGATTCACTAGGTGGCCCATGTGCGGTAGATTTGGAAACAGTCAGAAATGAACGTGAGCGACATTCATGTGATCATTTTATGTGCTTTAACCAACCTTGTCATACGACGTACATTGACAGATGTTGTAATTACCACCAGTAATGAACCTGAGAGTGAAATGATAAACGGGACCTAAGGGTCTAAGAGTGGAGTGGATCCATTAAAACATCTTACAGGATGCATTACATACGGTCATTTGTCAAGAGTGAATAAACAACACAGCATTAGCTTAACATTCATTTGACCTTTTTGGATAGAGAAGAGACTGAATCGACGAAACTGGTGATGAGAGCAGGACCGATAACGTAACGATACCGTGTGGCATGCCCTTAGTGACCAGAAGAAATCAAGACATTTACTTACAAGCATCCCTTCTGACTCTGACTGATAGTCATCATAAAAGAATGAAAAGAAAGCATGATTATGTGCATTGAAAGTCTTTGGATAAATGTATGATAACACAATGAGGATGATGAGGATGACGAAACACTAACTGAAAACGAAGTGTTTATTCAATGCAACCCATAAACAGTATATTTAATCGTGAATGTACAGAACACACAATTATGTGCCTGCGCATAGATTATTTTATGTTACGTCTCCAAGACAATGGATCTTGATTTTCTACTCCTCAGTCAAGGTCACTGGAATATTTTCATCTCCTTTTAAAATGCTACAGACTGATCTTTCAATTTCTATATACAGTGTGCTGTATATTGTAATATTTAGTGTCGAATCAATCACTGGATCTTAATTACTCCTTTCATATGCTTGAGTACATAGACAGAACTAACTGATTATCAATGTTTAGTTTGAAATAGACCGGCTGCTTGTTTAAATCATGTGATCACGAATTTCAGGTACACAGAAACCATACATAAATAAATAAAGGTGTATTACATTTTCACCAAGAGATCATCTTCGATCATCAAAGCGCTAGCCTACAGATTCTGTTTTTTCTTCCCTCTGTAAAGGAAACTAATGACATGTTTACACACGGTGCAAAGCAAGCTCGCAGACGCACACACGCTTTCAAAGACGCTGGCACATGTATGGCCCATATGGAACTGGTGTCCTTGGTGACGTACTGGTATCACTGAACCTATCAGTCAGTCTGTACTGATATGTGTGTTCATTAAAACACATATCAGTACACCTGCACATACGCTCACAAACAGGCTTGCCCATTCGAGCCCCTGACGAAATAGCTGTATTAGTGTTCTGAGTCCAAACTATGTAAGAAAAAAAAAATAACTTGAACACACGCAAATGCACGCACGCACACACACACACACACACACACACACACACACACACACGCACAAATCTACTCCCCCTCCTTATTCCAGAGAGTTGATTAAAATGGGATTATTATGGTGTGCAGAAACCATGGCAATTCAGATTGGGGTCACTCTGGTCAATCTGTAGAAACAATAGATATGCTCTGCTGCTGAAAACTCCATCTACAAGTCCTACTGCCGGATGTGTGAAACATTCTGATTTGATCATGCTCATGTAAAAATGGTCCCCCTTTTCTATATATGCTCATGTTCAGTTTAAAGCTGAGTCTCATATAGCTTGCATATCGTTGTGTGTGAATGCGCTGATAGGTTTCATTACCATCTCACTGGGTCCCAGTGTTTCTACATTCCTATTAAAATCCACAGGTTTTGCATAATGTCTTTGTCATCGCAGTGGTCAAGGGTTTATTTACAATCTCGTTCACAAATTAATAGAAGCTTTGTCGTTGCAGACAAAGGATTATATAAAACACGGCATAGATTTGTTTTGTTCTGGGGGAATTAAATGAAAGAGCAAAGCCAAGTGGTAAGTGCCATGTTGGCTTTCCATTCTGAAACAGTAAATGTATTTGGAGAAGACTTCTGCAGCTAATAATATGGCATGAAAAAGCTAACATGGCTCAGAATGAGAGCGGTTGAATAAAACATGGACAAATGTTGATTTCTGGATTGGTTAGATGGTGGTGGGAAAACAATGAGCGCACAAAACACATGTATATACCATGCACACCACTCTACAAACTGTCGCGTCTTGTCCGTGAAATGTAAACAATGGGGGAACGATGGGGGTTTATATGGCAAAATGCTGTAGACACAGCTACCACAGTCAGAACACACTAAAATGTTTTTTAGCAGCAATAGCAGGTGTTATCATATTTGTTTAAACAAATATGAGGCACCCAAGCTTTCTTCTTACTGCTGTTTGGTGTCCCTATCTGCCCACACAGTCTGAGGGCTGGTGATTATGATAGTGTCAGAATAATGGATATTTTTATTGAACCTTTATTCATGCACAGTACAGGTTGGCTGGGCATTCCTGCTTACAGTTCCACTGAAAACATGAAGCAAGCAGAAAGCAGATTAGAGTCCAAGGTAAAGGCTATTTTGGGGTAAGAAAACATTGAGCGCCTGCGCCTTGAATTTTTTTTGTCTTCAGGTGACATTGCAGATTATTTAATAAGCCAGTTCAGTCTCTGTAAACACAGACATTCCTTGAGTTAGTTCTGGTGTGAGGTACCTGAAGCCTCAGCCACACACTGCAGCAGCATTATTATGTACCAGACTTCTACAGCAGTCAGAGATGAGATGTATGATGGCAATTTTCTGACAAGGGATTTGTCAGGAAAGACCAACCAACCTTATCATACGAGATGCAGTGATGAGTGTTGTAATTACCACCAGTAATGAACCTAAGAGCGAAATGGTAAACAGGGAGGCTGCAAGAGTGGAAGCAGTCGCGTGTCTGTGATCCACGTAATCTAGAGCTCGATGGAAAAACTGCAATTATGTACAATCTTATGTATCTGCCAAAGCCTTTCCCCAGACTTTGAGCAGGATTGTGTGGAATTATGCTAATTATTGTTTACAGTCTTTGTCTCTGGATCCCCATGGCTTTAACTGTGTTTTATGAATTTTAGATATTTTACTCTTATACCTTGGATTCATCAAAGCATCTTACAGGATTCATTGAATGAGGCTTATTTGTCAAGAGTTAATTAGCATTACAGTGTAACATGTGTTAAGTTTGATTGGATTTTTACATAGAGAGGAGACAGTGTCATCAACATAACAGGTAGCCAGAAGAGGACCTAGAATTAATTAGATGTGGCTTGCCATGTTTGGAAACTAAAGAAATCAACAGAGGAAGTAGGTAAAAGTCCTCCTAGTCTCGGAGTATTTACTTTCCAATTCACTGCGGTGTAGTCAAGTAAATTGGAGTGAAATTTAAGAAAAGTTGACTTGACTGCAGCAAACAAATGACAAGAAACACACAAGGCAGGAGCGAGCTGCTGCCACAAGGTTAGCACCGACTGCAGCTCCAGTGGCACTCCATGTACGAGTGTTTGAGAAGAGTCACTGGCATCTCCATTGTCTCTGATTGAGTATTGTCGTGAATGAGAATTGCCAAATTAGGTGGGGCTAAACAGTAGACTGTGCATCCATGATAAGGCTCCTCTCTCTCTCTCTCTCTCTCTTTTCTTTTTTTCTTTTTTAAAGGAACTGTCTATAAATATAACAGTGCAATAGGCAGCCAAGTCTTGGATTAGAAATGCCTTTCATCTGGGACTTTGCATTGGTAGAAAAGTGAATACAAGACTTCAATTGGCACCAATAAAGCAGAATTCTGGATTACATGCACTATCACTTACACTGAAGGATATGTAAGGATTAGTCTAATTCTATGTTGCAGAGATCTATCCAGCTGGGGATTTGTCCATCAAGCCTTAGAAACACAAATACATTGCAGAGTGCTGTTTTTGGATGAGGTGTTGTTAATATCACAGGGCATTGACACAGATTTAGGCTGCTTTTGTGCTTAAGTGATGTACATACAGTTTGATTTCTAAATTAGTTATCTTAATTACTGCTTTTGTTGTATTCCAATTCTTTATTTTTATTTTTGTTTTTTAGAGCTAATGTTTGGAAACTATATCCTGTACATTGAGATCATTTAACTGGAGTCAAATGCCTTGTTTGTCTTCACATACTTGGCCAATAAAGCTGATTCTGAAAAAAAACAAATGCATTAGAAGAAATGACAGGCAAAGATGTGCTCGATTCAGAGATTAAATCTCATCTGATATTTTCCAACAACCAAAATGTGAACGTGCATTTTTTTGTTTTGGACTTCACATTCACTTCAGAGATCAGTGTTTGTTGCATGTATATTCATATGATTAACATATCGTTGTTAAGCCAAGAGGTCAGTTGGCTTCTTATAACTTTTGACACGCAACATATTGTAAACTGCATATGCGTTGTTGTATGTCACATTTGAAACTGTAACTTTCGAAAACCATTGAACTCTAATAATAATATTTTTTTTAGTCTGGGGAGACCTTTTAAGAGAAACAAGAATATGAGACAATTTGAACTAGGTTATGTTTTTTGTCAACAAAAGGATTTGACTTTGGTGATTGGACCCAGGCAGGAAGTAGGTCACCATGGGGAGCAGTCTGACGAATTAGATGTTTCCAGTACAATGAGACTCCCCGCGGACACTGGTGGTGGTAGTTAGGGAAATCGAGCTTGATGTGGTGCAACTTCATTCCAGGGAAACTGATCGGAGGGCTGATTGCATCGACAGTTGAGGTGGTGGCGGGGACGAGGTGGGTTGGAAAGGCTTTAGGGAGCTGAGATGACAGCTGAATGCAGTAGAGAGAGAGGGAGAGAGAGAACACGTTTAACATTTGACCGCTTGCAAATGATCGGCTAGAGGATAGAGGAGACTGCGCTTGTGACTCAGAGGGCAGGCGTAAAGAAATAGTCTTCCTGACTGAACTTTCTGAGCTCCATACTATCTGGAAATATTCTGCATCAGCTAACCATTTGTTTACACGCACAGTTCACAGATGCACACTATGTTTGCTAAGACCACATCGATGACAGGCAGTCCGTCAGTCAGTAACTTGCACTTTTGGTCTGTAAGTCGAACAGTTTAGTGGTTGGCCAGCCAAACAGAGTCACTCATTCATGCATGCGTTCAGTCCGACTGTCAGTCAGTCAGAAAGCCCTCTGCCTTCCAGTCAGTGAATGTAGAACATCAAAAGGCTGGAGCCTCACACTGGGTGCCTAGTGTGAATGCTCTATGAGCAGAGTAATGCGATTAGGGTAGACTGTGTGATATTTCAATCGGTTAGCACCCTGCAGCCAGATGGGAAACATGTTATGAATATGAAACGCTGCTTAAGAGGTCTTCTGGATTGACTGGCTTTACATGGAAACATAAAATCTTTAGCCCATTCGTGTCCCATCACCCTATTTAACCCAACAATTAGCCCAGAACTCATTGCCTTTATGGTTGTCTGTGATTCCCACTGGGAAAAAACAAGCTAAAATAAAGACAGGATCCCTTTTGGATGACTACCAACAGTCCATTATAGTCAAATATTATATTATATTTCTAATGGTATAAAATCATATACACGGATTTCAATGTGCATTAGAAAACTAAAGATTTTTTTTGTCAGGGCTGCTGACAGCGTTTTTATTCTCTTTTGAACATTCAATCAGCCAACACATGCTGAGAGTTTTTTCTTTGTAGGCCCTCAGTTTGTGTCAGTGTTATGTGCGCCACATTTTCACCTCAATCAGGCCATACAGCAGTGCTCCCCAGTGAGCGGGAGATAAAGAGAGAGAGAGAGCGAGAGAGCAAAAAAGAAGCATACAAAGAGAAGGAGTTTGTAGAAGTCTGAGAGCAGCAGAGAGAGAAAGAGAGAGATTACAGAGATGAGAAGAGGCAGTAGATATTCTACTCATGTCGCGCCTTTCTTGGTGGGTGTCTCGTCTTCTCAGAGGTCTGCACCAGGGAGGAAAAGTCATGTTCTGGTGTCAGAGGTTCTTACAGGCATCACTGGAATTGAAACCCAAATTATTTATGACTAGACGGAAAAGGTGGCTGTGGCAGCCGCTGATGCTGTCTCCATCCCAAGCATTTGCAACAAAGAGTGTGCAAATTTATGCTGCAGGCTCGATGTCAATATTGCCAGAAGGCACGACACCTGAGGGACAGAACGGAAACAGAAGCAGACAACAAATGTGAAAAAGTTGGACATAATACAGCAGTTTATCATATTTGGCTGCTGTGGAAAAAGCAATGCATCAATATCAACAGAGTGGAAAGTAACCAAACCTTTTCAGTTCAGAGATGCTCTGCTGTATTTATGCAAACGGTAAATTTGTTAAAACCTCAGTGAGACTTGCAAACTTCAGTTACACAGAGTGGATCAAACTCAGATGCTACGGCTAACAATTTCAGTCTAGGCAGTGTATTTGTCATAACAAGTAATTCTATAAAAGTGAATAACATCGCTTATATTGATTATTTTAATATTTATATAATCACTATCATTGTTTGTTGTTTGGAATGACTGTGTAGCGTGGATCCGGATTTGTCGTCGGGGGTGCTCAATCTGGTTAATTAACCACCAACTTTATTACAACACCGCGGGACATTCCTCGCGTGTTTTTCCGGAGCTCTTTAACATGCTGTGAAGCTGTAACACAAAAGCCTTTCATTGTCTCTACAAAGAGGTTCTTAAACTCAGCGTTTTCCTTCTGGTTCAGCCGAAGAATACATTGGAAGATCATTGAATAACCAGCTCTGTTAATTGAGTTATGCTTAGTGTAATTACAAGTAACGTGTGGGGGGGCAAAAGAAGCCAAAACAAAACAATGAGAAAACCAGAAATGGCAGCATGACCTTATATTGGGTGAAATGACTCGATTACAAGTTAAGTAAAGGCACTTTGTGACAATACAGCATTTTACTAACATAGCCGTCCTGCTTAGAAGTTCACTGATGTTCGTGTGTGTGCGTGCGTGCGTGCGTGCGTGCGTGCGTGCGTGTGTGCGTGTGTGTGTGTGTGTGTGTGTGTGTGCGCCTTG
>OMLP01009356.1:19538-30372 GCA_900302685.1 Spondyliosoma cantharus | reverse complement strand
TACCCATCACTGTACATGGTATGAACGGGTGGGATGGTCCTCTTTATCAATACGCAGATTGAGACACCTGAATATTCTCATCTACAAGGCAATCTTGGGTTTTCTTCCTTCTTACCATTTGTCCTACATTAACCGAAGTAATGCTGGGACATACAATCTTCGATCTCAGGATTTGTTGTTGCTGTCTGTCCCAAAAGTCAGAACTGAACTGGGAAAGAAAGAGTTTAGGTTTGCTGCTCCCTCTGCCTGGAACACGTTACAGAAAACTTTGAAACAAAATGAGCTGGTCTCATTGAACACTTTTAAGGGGAAATTGGATGACCTGGAGGCAGAAACATCTGGTTGTAGATGTTTTGCCTGAGGCTTTTTATTATTGTAGCTGACCTTCAAATGTTGCTGTTTTGGATGCTAAGTGTTTTTAATGTTTGTGTCTACCTTGTGCTTGTGTGTATGTATGATTATGCTGCTGCCTGTCTTGGCCAGGACACTCTTGTAAAAGAGATTTTTAATCTCAATGAGTTTCTTTTCCTGGTTAAATAAAGGTTAAAAAAAAAAAAAAAAAGTGCTCTTTTTCTCTCTCCCAACTTATTTTTGGGATATGAGTATTCCTCTCATGTTTTTTTAATTAATTTAGCTATAACTACACACTTTTTATTTCATCTTATCCATCATCTCCCTCTCTTCATTCTTTCCTTCACCACTGACATCCTCTTTTTTGTGTCACTGCTTTTTCCTTTTCCTCTTCGACTCCTCTGTACCTCTCTAACTCAAAACATGATCAAACTCTTGGCAGAACTAGCAGCAGCCTCATAGACAGTCCTGCCGGAAATAAATAAAAAATGTTGACACACAATTCTTCGCTTTTATTACTGTCACTGTTTTTATTCTGCAATCTAGCTTCATAAAGAGGTTGTATGGATTGAGACAGAATCTACTCTCATTCACAGCAAAAGCTGCACCAGGTGTTGCATTTTTCTCATATGTAGCTTAATAGTGGAGTGACAACCAAGTTTCCAATCAGTACTTCTTTCCACTCAACCCATGTGTCCGAAGCTAATCTTGCATAGTCAAACCGCTTTCTCATCAAGCTCTTTGAAAACTAGAAGAACATCTCGTCTTCTGACTTTTCACTCAAGTGGCGGAGAGTCCTAGAAATGTTCACCTCTGGTAATGGCACATCTGGCTTTGCTCACATAGTGAATGAGCTTTGCATTCCAATTTGCTTAAACCTTGTAAGGTGTAGCAAGGAAATTGCACATTGAGTACAAACCAAAGTAGGTTAAGTTAGGAAGTTTTGAATTGAAAAGTTAAACTGACGATATTATAATATTATCATACAGTGAAAGCACAATTGCATATATCAGGGTCATTTCTTCATTTGAGCAATGATCATGGATCATGTCATATAAAAACAGATGATCAATCTCATTTAGTTGACTTTTTTGAAATATGAATAGAGAAATTCTCACTTATTGACTTATTTAACAGGTAAATGAAGTGGAGCCACATTAGCAGCAGTTATTTGTTTCATGTAATCAATATGATCACTGAACAGAAGTCTAACACTGGATTCATCGAAATGTTTCTCCATAAATGATAAATATATAATCAAATAGATAAATAAATCTTTGGTTTAATAGTGCAGAAAAATACCCCATCATCCATCTACGCCATTACATAAAAACAACATGATGGCAAACGATTATTGACAATAACCTGCATTAGTCTCCGGTCACTGAACCACTTGTTTCCACTGGAATGGCCTTCTTTGTCCCTTTGGGACATCCCATTAAACCAAACCATTTATAGCCGGCCCACTGGCTGAGCGTTTGACAGACTTCTCAGGACAGAGAGGACACAGACTGATGGCTGTCACAGCCTTCAGCCTGGGCAGAGTACAAATCCAGAGAATATAAAAGTCATGTCAGAAATGGAAAGGATTGCCGAAACTTCAAGTTAAAACTGCTACTGCTGCTTGCATGAACTTTTCTCCTCAAATGATATGCTATTCATCATAAGGTCCTTAATATAAATCTGTTCTGCAATAAA
This sequence comes from Spondyliosoma cantharus, assembly GCA_900302685.1. Taxonomy (NCBI): domain Eukaryota; kingdom Metazoa; phylum Chordata; class Actinopteri; order Spariformes; family Sparidae; genus Spondyliosoma; species Spondyliosoma cantharus. The sequence goes on along the minus strand of OMLP01009356.1, from coordinate 28,323 downwards.
AGTGCAGTGGTTACTGTTTCCCTTCCAGTGAACAGCTGCCAGACTGTCCCTGTGTGACCTTCTGGTGGCTGGAAATCTGAATTTCCTTCAGGAAATTTAGCAACAGCTAAGTTGTAGCAAAGCTCTGCATGGCAAATGAAGCCTGTGGTTATTACATTTGCAATAAAATGTGCATTTAAAACATGTTGGTGTAGGTTCTCAGTGGTCATCTTCAGAACTAAAAAGAACTGAAGAGGCCGCTTGGATGAGAGGTGAAACATGTTCAAGAAACTGCAACAAGTCCAGTTGCCTATGATATAGCACTTTGAAAGTATTTAACAGTTTTCTTGGGGCCCCAGTAGCTCAGTTGATAAAGCATGGAACCCATGTACAGAGGCTTTATCCTCACTGCAGCGGCCCAGGGTTCGTGTCTGACCTGTGGCCATTTGCTGCATGTCATCCCCCCTCTCTCATCCCAGTTCCTGTCATCTCTTAAGCTGTCCTGTCAAAAGGCCAAAAAATACTTTGAACAAACAAACAAAACAGTTTTCTTATAAATTGGTTTCAGCTTATTGACAACAGATTATCGACCTCACTTCAAACCAATTCAAGAGTTCAACATTTTAAAGGACACATCAGAAAGATCAGTTGTTATACCTGTTGCTTTTGCCTGACATTTTTAAGATCTGTACATAAGCATTGTTATAGCTTTGCCAGCACTTAATCATGACCCAAAGAACCAAGGCACGTCCAAAATGCAGTGTGTACCAATCTGAAAATATTTTTGGGCATTTTCATCCTGCAGAGTCTTTGTTTGGCTTTTATTCCTTCCTTTGAACCATTCACACATAGTGTAGAACAAGGAAAACAAACACACAAGTTGTAGAAAGAGAGGGATGGCAGACAAGGCACTTTGCTCTTTTGCCCATCACACATCACCCTCTTTAAAAAGCCGAGATGTTTCCATCGATGAGTAAAGTGGGGAGTAAAGCCCCTTTCACCTTGAAATGTGCTGCGTTTCTGTCTAATCTCCTTTCCTCCTTAAAAAATTACCTTTCTGAAGGGCGCTGGGGTTCAGAGAATCAATAGATCACTCAGGCTGCAAATGTATTATCTTACAAAGGGAGGGGGCAGGGATGAAGAAAGGGAGGAATGAAAGGAGAAGGGATATTAAAGCAGATGAGTGGAGGTGAAAATGATGGAGGGAAGGCGCTAGAGAGTGGAAGGAGAGATGAATGGAGTGGAGAAAGTAGAGGAAGTAAAGGATAAGGCGTAAATAGGTTGAGAGAGCTGGTGGAGCCTGGATGGATCAAGCAAATGAATGATGAAATTGTCGAAAAATGAGGCTAGGAGTGCCAGACAGCCTTTAAAGACGGTTAACAAAAGAGGATGAGAAAGAAGACAAACAAATGAGAGGCTAGGGGATTAAACTTAACCCGACTACTTTGATTTGCAAGTTTCTGCCTAGGGGTAGGGTCTCCCGATTCTTGTTGGGGCTGGGCACATATCAGACTGAGGGTTATGAGAACTCTGCCATTTCAATGCTTTATGATTATTTTCTTTATAACAAGCATACAAAAAGTGCTACTAGTTTACTGATTTCTTGGTAGCTAACTAGCCAGCTAGCTAATGTTACATTGTGAATGCTGATGTCTGCATTTTGACATAATTCAATGTTGCATTCCCCCAAATTGATGGTATATGAGGCTGAAAAAAAAAGTTGCTACTCTTGGTGACATACAGCTAAAGACATATTGGAAATGTCCTGTTGCATCTGTTTAGTAAATGCTATCGATAATGTTTGAGGGTCTTGAAGGGTTGTCATTTTTCATTTTTCATGGAGGTAGATTTCAACCACTACCCCTTGCAACTCTGTACTGAGGCACAAGTGTGCATTGAAAATTGGAAATGACATTGACCCTAAGGTTAAAAGAGAGGCAAATAGTAGCTGGATGTGAGCTATGGCAAAGATAATTAATATGGGACCAAAAATGTTTCACAAAGATTTCCAAGAAGAGCAAAAGTGCATTGAACTGTGCAATGACATTCTAGATAAGAGTAATCACATTCAGTTAGTGTTCAGTGTTATATTTATACAAAATCTACCAGTATATATCCTCATGTTGCACTGCAGCTGTGATCCTCTTATTCCTTCAAAGCAAGTGAAATCTGAAGGTCTGATAATGCCTTTCATGGGGATGGGTTTTAAACTGACTGTATATGGAAGTAAAATTGTGACATTCAAGCCAGTAGACTGTGAGGATTTGTCACAGTTCAACAATGGTATCAACAAGAGTTGGGACCCAAGTGCAGACATGCAGTACATGCAGATTCAGGAAGTTTTTTAAGTAGTTCACCGAGAGGTGGAGGGGTTATGTACCGAACAAATGAGCTGGCAGATAATACGGGAATGCAAATGTTGCAAACATAATGATTTGGGGCAGACGAACAATGTGAGTTGAGACTAAACTAAGCACAGCTGTTTGGGAAGGTGGCTAATATTTACTTCTTTCGTAATTTATTGGCACATCAAGCCCAGTTAGGAGGCGGACGCTGCAGTTCTTTGGCTGCTAGATAGTAAAATGTGTGGTGAACTGTGTTAGGTATCAAAGCCTCGAGAGATAAATAGGAGAAATTCCTTCTTAACTGCCTCTTTGATGGCACTACTCTTAGTAACAATTATCTTTATCTGCCTTGCCTTACCTCACATTTATAAGGCACTGGCATTATGTTAATTAATTTTGATACGGTTGAGTCAATTCTCTTCCAATTTAGAAAAGATAAGGATTAATCAGAAGAACCACATAGGTATGACTAAAAAGACTGAGCCTCCAGATTTCATTAAATACGGAAGCATTAAGATTAAAACACATCCACATACTGTAACAGCATATTGATACATAAGGGAGTAAATATGAGCTTGAGAATGAGAGAGAGGGTGTGTGCGAGGTAATGATGTCATGATCTTACTCATTCTGGTTCGGTGTGCACTCGTGATAACGTGAAAAAGCATGGAGGGCAACTCTCTCTCCGGCTCACTCATAAACACACTCATAAAACACACGTGCAAAGAGACGTCCACACAGGCAGACCGATCGATGTGGTCTCATTTCACACCTTGTGCAGTCAAAGTTCTCCACTGCAGAGGCAGCAAAACACAGACAGGCAACAGATACGGATAGTCAGACGGAGCAAGGTAGATGGACAGACTATTAGAGAGACAAGGAGGTGTGAGAAACAAGGTACAAATGGAGAGCTGAATTCCAATAAAGGTGTCTGTGGTGGAAAAATGAAACCTGTGTTGCTGGGTGGCAGGGGGCGTTTTGGGTTCTGGGAAGCGCGCGTGCGTTGACGTTGACAGCTGTATCCATCTGCAGCTTACAATAAATACAACAACAGATTAAGCTACAAGTCTTACTGTAGATCACCAAGGATACAAGCAACTCCAAAAATAGGTAAATTGCGTTGTTTTAGTGCTCTTGCAGCAATCCGTCTATCCTGTAGAATAATCATCTTAGAGAGAAGTCACAGGATGTTTAATTAAAAAAGTTCTTCCCTTGCCTCTCTTCTGATTTCCACTATTCTACTTGCTGCTCCTCTCATGCCCCAAATAAAGCGAGACAACGTCGAGCCGGTGGAATCACCTTTCGTTTGATCAGTGCGTGCACATTTTCCTGCCAGCAGGAGACAAATTCTTAAACTTTGTCATTGCACAGCCCCTCCATTCCTCATTTGCGTGTGTTCATATGTGCATACACCTCCTCCCTCATTCACCCACCTCACATTGGCCTCCATCCACAGGCTGCAGAATTTGGTAATCGATATATGTGCGTGTGTCTGAGCGTGCGTGCGAGTAATGGAGTGGAATCTGACAGCGATTGTCAGTCATCTCACACGACTGCAAAATAGAATCTAAAATGGTGCTCCAAAACGCTGTGCATATGCCTCCACTCGTTTAGACGTATGAGAGCTAGAAAGCATTTGATTAACATCCATCTCTGCATCACCTCTTTCTGAGCCACCTCCGAACAATAAAAACCATTACAGCCACTTTGCTGTACACCAGTGAACATTTGTCATCTCATTGTGCTGGATAACAACATAGCAAGATTGCTTTTGTTCTCCCGTTATTCATCTTTTTATGTTTCCTTTCCTCCTAAAGAATTTCCTAATCTTTCATAAACTGGAATTCTGTTTGTGTTTGTTTTCAAGACGTTTTTAAAGCCCAATTTGCAGGTTTGTTGTCTCGGATGGTTTACTGAATTGAGCAGATGGTGAGCGCAGTACTGGTGCCATGTAAAGCTTCAGCTTATTTACATGTGTGGACGCCTGTGTTCCATTTGTTTAGTCATTTTTGCTGTGTTCTGGATTTGTCCTTATAGATTTATAGGCTACATTTAATCTTTTAATTATTATTGTTTTAATTAAATACCAACTTTGTCGTGTCTATCCCTAATTAACTGCCGCCACAGCCAACATAGACCTTAATACGAGTAGGCAGATGATAATTACATTGGTGAAGCAGTATGTTTTGGATGGATTATTTGCTGGAAGAAATGTTCCTGAGTGTAACCTGATTGACAGGCGAGGAAGGCAATTACAGCAATTAAGGATTTCAAATTTAAGTGAAAAACTTTATTAAGTCAAATAAGCTTTGAAATACACGCCCTCTGGCTTTGCTCACCCAATCAGAGAGCATGAACCATCTTGTGGACCAGGTAATCACTCAACCTGCTGGCAAGGGAATCCAAGGGAAACTAAGAAATGAGACAGGGGCAAACATTTGTATTGTTTGCTGTTATGGATCACCAAGCGTGGGTAATTTTCCAGTCAGTGGAAGTTGTTTTCTGTAATTTACAGGATAAATGGCACCAAATGGTTTATTTCTACGGAGGAAAATAAGCCCCACTGAACCTGTATTGAAGCTAACTGTGTGCAGACACCAGCAGGGAGTATTTAATGGAAACGGCAAGCTATAGACGGCTCGTATGAACTAATCATTTCTAAAGGAACCCTGGTGCTCCATTTTTACACATGAACCACCTGATGTTTGCTTCTGTCCCTCATGAGCAAACCAGTCTATACTTGGTTATAAACCCAGCTTGCAAGTTGATTGGATCAACATTTTATTTAAGATTTGCAGCCACTTGTACATGTTCACATGGTGACTAAAGAAACAAAACAAACCAATACATACATTTTTCTTGGCGTAAGGGTTTGTTGTTGTGCTTGTGTTAATCCTTGGTTAGGGGGTTAGGGTTAAGCTCTGCAGTTGTCAGTTACACCAAAAACCCCAGAGAGTTTACCAGTTAGCTTGATTATGGATCTGTAATGAGTTATATTTTGCACAATCATAATTTCATTGAAACCAAATCCTGCATGAGTATAATCCATCATAAATTACATCAAATACTTATTTGTATTAAAAAAATGAATACATCTATATTGAAAACCAAGAAGATGGTTTGAGAAGGTGACGAAAATAAGCAGTTATTGTCCTTTTAGCTTAAGAGATACGAGCTCCATCTCCTGTATTTAATGTTTCCACTTCGTTGAGTTACACCCATGTTTTTCTGTCAGTCAACTACTCAAATCATCATGCTGGCTCAGTTCCATAGTCATTAAATGTCTCCCACTGGTGGGTGAAAGTTAGCACTTGTTTGGAAATGAGATGTGGAAAAAAATAATAAACCCTCAGGATCCCAACAATATATTTTTCATTTTTTGTTTTGACATTTTCATGTGAATAATATCCACCCACAGATGTTAAAACTCCTGCTCTGCAAAGATAAAATACCACTGCTATGATCACTATTCAGGGTTCAAGTGCATTTCATACACTTAAAAGTTTATCCTTCCAGTCAGCGCAGTTTAGGAACTTCTTTCAGCTTGGGTGGTTAGATATTTGGCTGAGCCAAGCGGGAGACCACAGTTCCCAAATCCTGTGTGAGAAAAATGATTTTGAATGTTGAATATCTAAGTGCTGTTGCATAAGAGTCTTAAATGAGTTCATGATAATCGGTAGACAAACACAGTTACATAAACTGCACACAGGCATCTATCCGTGTGTGTTTGGTCATCCATGTGTGTTTGTGCTTGCTGCAGCACTTGTGAAGATGTTTCGTCCACTGTGCATGTGTGAATGCAGTCACACCAGCATGTGTGGAGATGGGATTTTTCACGTTGTTCTCTTTTTGCTTTACCTTCTATCTTGCTGTTATTCTTCCATTCAGTCGCTCAGTTCTTCTCCCTCCTACTCCTCATGTTCCTGTTGTCTAAACAATTCTTCCTACGTTCCTCATTCCTCATCATGCTTTTGCACTCTTGTTTTCCTCATTTTCTTTTTGTCCAACTTCATCTCTGTCTTCATTTTTTCCGTAATAGTTTTCTCTTCCTCCTCACCTTCTCCCTCTGGTGTTATGTTCTGGCATTTATTTCCCTCTGACGAGCGTGACCACAGCCTCCGAAACATCGTTGATTCGATATTTCCCACACAGCAGGTCATTTGGATGCAGTTGGGGTGGATGCAAGGTGTGCGCGTTGGGGCCAAGCGGCGCTGATGCTCAGCCAAACCTTTGTAACAGATTGCATTGCTAATAAACAATGAAAGGGCAGGAGCAAAGGAGTGTGTGCATGTGTGTGTGGGAGGGTACAAATGGGAAGAGGATGCTAATAGTTCTGTCAAGACCTTGATGAGTCAAGCATTTACTTAGGACAGCACACACATGCAGGGGCTCACCTATGCACGCACGCACGCACGCACACACACACACACACACACACACAAAAGGCTTCAATCAGTTCAGTTATCCATAGTAGTGATTTAGGGTGATGTTTTGTTCCTTTTCATATTTACTTGGCAGCATTTTGTTTGTTTCGACATTTCATTGGTATTAATCTCTAAACACTCAAATAGCCACTTATTTGAAATTACTCAGCCGCTTACGCAGCACTCACAATAAATAAATAAATGTTTCACTTACTATGATCAGGAGTTGTGCAGGTAGAGCCAATTACAGCAAAATGGAATTAAAATTTATGTATATATACTGTATATTAACCTTTATTAATTCAGCTAATGTTGACAGATGCTGTATGTATCTCTCAGCTCTGGTTTACATCCATGCTGCTATGCATATTAACAAGAAGGAGCTGCCTTGTGGGTACAGCTTTTTGTTGTTGGCCAGAGGGCAGCTCTAGTGGCGCATACGGAGGTTCAATGCCTTGCTCAAGGGCGTCTTTTATGCAGTTTGTCATGGGAGAGGGAGCCGTTATTGGTTACTCCTACGCTTCCATTGTCATATATCCATTCACGAAAGCTCCAATTGTCTCTGATATGTTATTTTTGAGGTATAAATCTAAATAATCAATTTCTTGATGGGGCTTAAACAAAATACCTACTTTGAATTTTGGCGAGGACTGGGGCTCATATTTGCCGTCGTCCTAGCTAAACCGGTCTATATGAAGACAAATGGGCTATTGCTTTATACACGGAAATAGATTTGCATTCACATGGTGTCACCATCCCTGCTGCTTACTCATTGGTGTATCATCGCCATAGCAATTCCTCCGGGAAGTTCAGGGGCTCTCTGCTGTGCGAAAATAGGAAATGCTGTCATCAGCGTTTACTGGAGGACACGAGAGAGGGAGCAGGGGGAGAGAAAAGATATCTAAAGAGAGGTAGAGAGGGTAAAGAAGGAGCAAACTGGATAGAAAGACGGTGAATGACAGAGGGGAAAGCATGTGAGGAAGGTGAATAGAGAAGGGCAGTGACAAGGTGGAGAGGATGACAGATAGGCACCAGGTGGTAAAAGGAAGGTGACAGACACAGATCTAGGCAGAAAGAGACGGAAAGCGCAAGCTAAAATGTTGAATTAAAGCATCACCGGGAGAGACAGAGTGTTAGAGAATGGCTGACAGAATGTGTTCCTATAGGGCCTGAGGTGAACAGAGAGTTAACTGAGATAATGAATGACTCTCTCGCTCTCCATGACACACACACACACACACACACACACACACACACACACACAGGATGATCTAAGATAATGACATCAGTGTTAAGTCAGAGATGAGTAAGTGTAGTCCTACAGAATAGTGCTGTTCAGCAATAGATGACTCTTCCTGGGACTGCTAAGCACACAACTGTGATGTAAAATGATGTCCTGAGTGCTCAGCAGGTTTTAGGCGCATGGAGTGCAGGCATTTTACTCTGAGGTGCTAATCTAGATTAAGTACAAATAATGTGATTTTGATTGGAATACAGGAAAATAAAAGTTATTTTACATATATGATGACATTTATTGGATTCCTCGATGATAAGGAGAGGTTTGATTTTAATTTAGTGTAGGAATAAAGTCCCTGGCACACAAAAGTCAGGGTTGTCAGTGAACGTCCATGGCCCTACGCACAGTCCCTCCCCGTTGTCGCTAGTCTGCCCATAGAATTGGTGGAAGAGTTTGTCAGTGAAAAGTCCCTGTGATTTTAGGTATCTGTTGACTTTTTGTTTATTACAAGCTAAATTTGACACCACCAAATAGTTTTTTTGTAATTTTGTGTTACATTGCCCTTTCCCTGAACAATATGTATGAGTTAATTATGCTCTAAATATTAAACGGTAGCTGTAGAGTTCTTCCTAGCCTACTGACCACTCTGTAATGAAGCAAGTCAAGCTATATTTGAATACATTATGTTCAATTCAATCTCTGTATCAAATATTCATCGATTCTGTTTAGTAATTGCACAATATAAACAGGCACAACATTCACTACTCACATTTTCTTGTGTATTTTTGTATCAGCCGACT
>OMLP01009352.1:1796-38732 GCA_900302685.1 Spondyliosoma cantharus | reverse complement strand
CACACACACACACACCTCTAAGTGGCCCTAACTGCAGTTTGGACTGTGTGGTGTTGCCGTAATGAGATATGTTGGTGACTGAGGTGTTAAAGGTTCCTCAGGGCTGCAGCAGAGGGACCACCACCTTGGTGCTAAGCTGCCACTCATTTCACGATCGCCGCATACATGCGGCGCTGTAGAACCCCATTGTTACTCCACTTGAACACACGTTGTTCAAATACACATGCACACACACACACACACACACACACAGAGCGTTATCGTGACCCTGCACGTAATCACCTCTGTCCCCAGGGCACGTTGGGCTGTATGCTGTTGGTCACGCTCCGGCCCAGAAGTGCCGTTCACCAAACCGCCCGCCTTTCATCAGCATCTCCACGGCAACGAAGCTCTAAGTCACCGTGACAACGAATTCCACCTGGGCCCATGACACTTGCTGCCTCCTCCGAGCTCAACGTCCAATCGCATTGCCTCGTCTGCTCTACAGCTCTTTATAACTCTATTTCATACATTGCGTAATCGGCCTCTCTGCCTCTGTCATCCCTCAATCACTGACACACTCTCCATGAACCCCGTTTTAAGTAGGTTCTCATACTTTTCTGATGTACTCCATAGCCAGATTAACCCATCACGGGGGCAGCGTGGGCAGAACAGGGTTTCAACAGGGGCCCCCAGCTCATTTTTACCCCCCGGGGGCCCCTGTTGAAACCCTGTTCTGCACACACTTCACACATGAATCTGCAAAAGCTTCCTTCAGGTGCAGTGCAGACACAAGAGTACACATAACATCCTAATTATATTTTGCCTCGAACCCCAGACTACTTGGCCTCAGGTTTGGCTGCCGTGTGTCTGTTTGTGTAATTTAACTGAACACAACTTCAGTTAGTAATACGTGCTATTCAAACACCCTGTCAACTAAAATAATAATGCAAGATCCACCTTAAAGTTGATTATTTAAGAGGGTAATGTGATTTGGTGGTGCATAATACCTGCAATAAATCTGCAATTTATTAAATAATGTTACCGACAATTTGAAACACACTGAAACTGGGGATCATTCGGGGCGCCCCTTGGCTGTCCTGTCGACTGGATGCAAACAAAGAAACTGCATTCATGAAGCTTTGAAGATAAGACTGTATCATCAAGTTCAACACGTAACACTTGGTCCGTCCCAACAATTTATTGCACACAGGACCTCATTGTCGTTTTCTGAAAAAGCCACAGTTCTCTCCTGCCCTCATGTGGTCGCACTGAGGAGGAGCTGGCAGTCCATTCAGCCTCTATCAGTCTGCTGTGAAGTAATTTAGATTCAGGTGGACAGACTGTGATAATTGTCAAGTCCAGGCTTTGCTCTGAGTCACGGCCCCAGAAGATTTTACAAACTGTTTGTCTCAATCTACATTTAAAGCCTTTACTGGGATATATGAGGTCTGATACACCTGGTGCATTATTTAGTAAAATAGTGGGAAATGTAACACTGCCAGCAAACAGCACTATATTATACAGTGCAGTTGCAAAGGATTCAGCGTACTTTTTGTGACCATGCTCTTCACTAAGTACGGACCAAGCCTGGCTGTTTTGAAACCCCCCAAAAACTTTGGTTTATGGAGGAGAACAGAGCAACGATAAACAAGTTGAGGCGGCTCGCTGAACCGTGATTCTGTCCATCTGTTGCAGAGAATCCCAAAAAAAACACAAGCCTGGTAATTTGCAGCGCTGCGGCTGTGGTTTTTCCTTGAGGTCAAACACACTTGCCAACAGTAAAAGTACTCACAACGTCAGCCAATCACATATGCAATACAGACATTAAAGCAGCCAATGGGGGGATGACACGTAAATATATAAATATATATATAGCTATACATGGCATACATGTTCATGTGACCAGCTACTCACATGACATATATATAGATAGAGATAGATACTGTAAATCTGCTTCTGTTATATCATGTGAGCATTAAAGTTTGTTGTTTTAGGAGCTGCCATGAGTATTCAACAGGAGCACATATCATCAAGGTCTATGACACTGAGCTTTAAGAGAGGTGATGTAAAACTTATATCTGTATCCAGCTATCTGTAGCCTACATAACAAAAAAAACATGCCTTTTGTAAGCTTTTTTGCAAAGGGGGGCTGGGAATCAGTTTGATCTGTGAGACTGAATTCAGGGAATTATGTCCCTTGCCTCTTCAGCCTCCCTCCCCCTAGTGGCCGGTGGGGGGTACGGCAGCCATGGCAGGGTGACGGTAAAACCGTCCACAGCCGCTTCCTGTCGTTCAAACAGAGGGAGAGAGAGGGGGGAAGGAGTCGGACGCAGAATGGCGACCGTGCAGTGCACCAAATGCACGGCAGAAAGGAAAGGGTTTCGGCGGGAACTTGATTCTTGGCGACACAAACTGATACACTGCGTCGGTATGATCCATGTGCAGTTCATATTTTGTCAAAAGTCGGCGAGCTTCAAAGAGATTTTCGCCCGTTGCAGAGGGATCGCTGCCCCGAGCTATCTCAGATTGCTAGCTAGTGTTAGCTAACCACTCGCTAGCTAGTAGCCTGGCACCGTAGGTGGCCACAGCTTTAGCGGTTAAGTTAAGCTGGCAGGCTAATATTTACCAGCTGGCTAGCCGTTACAGTTGGCTCCTCTTCTTTGTCTCTCAGAGCTAGCTTGCTACTCGCCGGTGCCAGCTTTTTCGCATCTTTTTATACGACTGAAGGGATACCGAACATGTAGCGTTAAGGCGTATCACGTAATTTATCGCTACTAGACAGTTATAACCTTAGCTAGATGTGTTTATTGACATTTATATTGGCTATGCTAATGCCGTGCTAACAAGCTATGCTAACGTAGCTGTTGATATTATTTGGGGGAGGGGATTGTTGCTACGTTAGGGCAGCTAATGTTAGTGCAATATGAGAAAAGCATACATCTCTGTGGTCTCGGGTAACTGTCTTGCACGTACCGATTGCTATTTTGAACACAGTTTTTCATGCTAACATTACAGCAGCCGGTAACCTCGGGCTAATCCACCTGATGTTAGCTGGATTTTCTTCTTGTTTATAACACATAATCGGAGTGACATTAAACATAGAATGCACGAAACAAAAAATACATGAATATATGAATGTCACTCCTATTCACCGATCATATTTATTGTATGTTTTGCCAAGTGATCGAGAGAAGTCGTTAATCATTACAGGTGTTTGGCGTCTGCACTAAATTGACACTTGTAATATTGTTGCCGTCGAACTGGTCTAGTTTGGCTCAGGGCCATAAAATGAGAAAAACATGCATCACCCTTTTGTCAAGTAGCTTTAACATTCTTAACTCGTTCCTATCAGAACTCAGCATTCTCTTTATTTTGTCTTGCAGGGTTCGAAAGCATTCTGGAGGGAATCTATGGCCAAATGTTGCTGAGAGACCTCAATTTATTTGATGGTGGGTTATTTTTTTGTGCGTTATATATTTATTTTCAACTTAAATTATGAAATAAGGGGCACTTGACAAGGTGTTAATCTGTCTCCCAATCCTTTGATTTCACTACCGAATAATTTTTAGCCATGGCTTGATTCGTATTTGATAGTCACTGAAACTTGTACTCAATATTGCGTGTCACATTCAAGATTCTTGCTTAACAGCTATATAATATTAACCATGCTATTTTTGATGTACAGCTACTTCACTTTGCAGCCACTCATTTAAAAGAGATTAATTTTATCTTTCTTATGTTTCGAGTTATGGATAGATACCCCCTGCCCTCGCCCCATGTATGCCTCTCTTTTGTGTAAAAACAAAGCAATTTGTAACATCTTAAATTGTAGTATATCAAACATGCTGATGAATTATAAAGTATATCAGTGGAACCACCAACCTTGCTACCGTTTTAAGAGGGCAGCTTACTTGCGTCAACCTATAGGAGTGAACAACAACGCAAACAGTATGTGGCGAGACAATAAATAAAGTATTTTATTTGCAAGGGTATAAGCCTGTATAGCATTCATGGAAATGCTAGATTTAGATGGCTGAAATTGACCCTATAAAACAAGATGCACAACACCCAGTCAGCAGTTTGCCAGTAAAAAAAAAAAATGCATCTGCAGAGACGGGCCAAAATGTTGCGCTTTACTTCGCTGCCCATTGTGTTGGCAGTAAATATTGTCTGGGGTCCCTGGTAGTTCTTATAATAATACCACTTGCGACTCCTTTTAGCTACCAGGGGAAACAGATTTTGTCCGCTCTTTATTTAGATACTTTTAGAAAAGTACCCAGGTACTGATAATGCTAAATAATTTTGATAAATATAAAAACTTGCGCTGTATCTCATCACTGCAAACTGATCCGATGTACATCTTGTAGGACTATACACCTCTCGTATAGCTCTACTTTCTCCATTAGCTTGTAGTGTGCTATCACAGGTCACTGGTGCTTCCACCAGCAGCCAAAACACACAGCTTGCTTGATGCCATTGGTGCAGTCTCAATGCAATCAGCAGTGCCATCTGGAGTGTGAGTGAGACCAGACGGAAACAAAATCAGATGATGTGTGATAGAGACCTGGCAGTCATGATGAATTTCTGTGTGAAAATCCTCTTTGAGTGACAGTAATGTGTTTGCCTTTTAATTTTTATAAGTATTGAATTAATCATAGATATCCTCTTGATGTGCAACAAACTCACTTCTAAAATGTACAACCAGAGATATTAAGAAAAATGCCCACGTTAGTCTAAATATCGTAAATAAAACAAAACATCCTGCAGATCTTAGAGTTTATAAATTAACAACTGTCTATAGGATTTTTGTGAGTCTTAGAGGTTCGTATTTAGTGATACCGGCTGTAAATCATTCAGCAAAATCTCTACATGCTGCTGACTTTAGTTTAGTCTTAGCAGAGTTCTCTTAGATACAATTGGTAAGAAGATGCAGCTTGGAAACCACTGATGCTTTTATATTGTGACCCCTGTAAGACACTGTTTGATCCTTGATGTATCCTCCTTTATTAATGCCTGGTTATGTGATATTATGTCTTTCAGACTGTGAACCCGATGAGTCGGACGACTGGTCCCCAGAAGCAAGCTGCTCTCAGTGTTCATTCTGCAAACTACCCCTGGATAAACTCAGTGTGAGTAATAATAGTGTTTTTATTTTGGGCCACTTTAAGTTCTCCTTAGCTCTTGAATGCTAAATGGTTTGACATAAACTATATTTGTCATAGTAAAAGCAGTCATAAAAGTAATTTTTCCTTGCAGGATCAAGTACCTGCTGCCACGTCGCCCCTCTCCTCCCCCTCTGATTACTCTCCTTGTCAGGCTCCAACCATCTCAGAGAGCAGCCAGTCAGCACACAGATTCCTACAAGCTGTGTTTCACAAGAAAGGTGAGTCAGGTGTCCCTCCGCCTTGTGCGATATGGCACCACAGTACTATCTTACGATTCGCTAAAGCTCCTTTTTGTAGGTGCACACCATGTCAGCTTTCACCATGCAGTTACTCAGTTGCCATCCAATTAGAAGAATTAGTCATAACTAACAATATTTTTGCACTTTACATAGCACTTCCTTTGTAGATAATTCCAGTTATAAGTGTTGAGGTTCAAGATATCTTCCTCTAATGTTGTTGTTGCTGCCACACTAATACAATGGAGGTGAATTGAACGTGATTTAATTTAAACATCGCATTTTATTTACTTTGCCACACCACAGAGTCTTGTCCCTTTGAATAATCCAAACCTTGTTGGTTTATCAAGACATAATTTCTTGCAAGTAACTGATGATAGACTAGCACAGAGTTCCTGAAGTATGGCCTATGCAATATGAGGAAATTCTGTAATGTGTGATAACATTGTTCAACATGAGCTGTGTAAATCAACTACAGAAGTGCTCATATCAGCTGTTCTTCAAGCGTTCGTATGATGAGTGGTGAATGCCTGGGTCATAGAAATGAATTTATCTTTCTTGTTCATGGTGTTTTAGGCAGTGTTTTGCAATATGTTTACTGCACATGTTCATTACTATAAAAATGTGATTTATTGGTCAGTACTACCAAAAATGTGGTTGGGGCTCCTCAAGGGGTCCTTGAAGTCATCCCAAAGGTTCCAGAGACATTTCATTGTGATTACCATTGAACTGCTTCCAGGGTCCATTTATTAGGAAATGACTCATCTTGGTTCAGTTCAGTGTTAAGTTCCATATTTTAAGCTCAGCCGCAGCCTAAGAGGTAGGAGGAGGCGGTTTTGACAGTGTGATTTCATAATGGTAATAATTTCTGGAAAACCAATTTGGAAATTGTGGGAAATAACCAGACAATGGTGCCATAAACAGTCATGATCATTACATTACACTATTGTTCATGTTTTGCCAGTAGACGCATTTATCTGACAGTATAAATCCTCATGCTGCCTGAATAACAAAAAGCAGATATTAAAGGTAAAACTATGTTTCACACTTACCAATACTTCACTACCTGATAAAGCCTAAATAGAGTTTCTTGGACACACTTTTGCTGCTCTCCCACTGATGTATCTATTGCAAGATATCAGGTAAACCTTTCCATGAGGACCAAACACCACAAAATTCAGGGTTATATTCTCTTGTTTTGACTCCTATCTGTGACTTCTTCATCAGATGTGCCCCCAGGCTGTGATTCCAACATCCCTCTGGTTGCCCAGGAGCTGATGAAGAAGATGATACATCAGTTTGCCTTGGAGTATGCATCCAAGTGCCTGCTCCACACCAATACAAATGGTGTTACAACAAGGACCTCATCACCTCTGTCAGACACATCAGATGCCCCTCTGGATCTCACAATGAGCCGAACCCAGGAGGAGAAAGAGGGTGAAAGCGATCCAGGTGGGGAAGGCATCGAGTATATTTTGAATACACTGCTGATAAAATACATATTTTGAGTACTGTAACTCAGTCCCTAACCAGTTCAAATAAATTCCCCATGTGGCAGATGGCGTGCTCGACCTCTCCAACAGGAACTCTGCCTGCTCAGCAATTTCATCAACATCCTCATCTAATCACAAAGCCTCAGGGTAAGAGTCTTTTTTTGCTCTTGGATTTCCTGTCTATACATTTTACTGGTATTCAGCCTTGCGGCAAAATGCACAATGACACCCTGTCATTGCTATTGGTTAGAACGGGGGGGGGTCTTCTTAAAGATGGTGATACATGTGACCAGGGCATTTTTGTCCAAACCCACTATGACTGAAACTTTATTTGCATGTGAGGAAATTCCCATTTCAGTATTGTCTACTGCATTTCCTTCATGGTGTATAGCATGGCTTCATTTAGAAGGTTAGCATCAATACTGTGTTGTGTTCCTGTCATTTTCACCAGCACTGCCTGAATGATGATGCATACTCCTTTGTTTGGCAGTCCTTTGGGTCATTTCATTGGTAGTTATTATGAAGAGATAGCTTGTGTTTGATTTGTTTCTATGGGGTTGACTCTTTTATCTCTTGAGCGGTAACGTCACAGCAATTATAACCCTATTATAACATTTGCCAACAGCTCAGCATTGTACATTGAGGAGAATATTGCAGTGCCTCACAGTGATTTTACCTCTTTTTTTACTGATCCAGTTATGAGTTTGATTATTTCAACCTTCAAGCATGTAGGACTGTCACTGAAGGATATCTCAAAACTACAGGGGTTGTGTGGGCACGCCAAAGTAACCCCAGCCATTCACAGACTGTCCCACCTGGACGTGAAGAGGCTTTGCCACACACACAGAATATGTGTGTGTGAGGGCGCAGAAACAGACTGAGAACAGACAGACATGAAACATAACAGTCGCAGTGATGTTACCAACACAAGGCATAAAGGAGTGGACCCCTCGCTCTTCAACCCCCTCTGTCCCCTATGCCAAAATCAAACCCCCTCCATCACCTCCATCCTGACCCTGCTGTTTGGTCCTCCCATCCCTAGGAGGCAGAGCAGGCAGAAGGAGGAGTACATTGAGAGGAGCTTGGAGCTGTCTGAGGGGTTGCTGTCCAAGGCCTTGAAGGATATACGTTCAGGGAGGCTGCAGGAGCAGCGGGCCGCGTTGCTTTATGGAATACCTCTTCACATTCTGAGGCAAGGGCTGGACGGCTGGGCTGAGGGGAGGCTGGGAAAGCCACATCAACTCACACCAGGGAGCAGAGATTTCAGGGATGAAGTGACATCATACAATGTGATGTCATCAATGCTGGGTGGTGAAGCCCGCCTTGTTCTGCAGAAGGTGGCGGCATGGGCAGAGCGAGCAGAAATCGGAGGAGCTGCAGACGAAAATGGAGACTTGAGTTTCCCTTCATCCTGTCTTAGCTTTTATCAGCCGAGCGGTCTACAGAAAACCCTCCCAAACTCCTTTTCCCAGCTCAGGGATGCTCTCCAGCCCTCACCAAGCCCCACCCCTAGTCTGGAATCGCCCACACCCCTGCGTATTCCTCAGGTCCGTTCCATGTCTGACCATAATAGGTCGATCAAAGCTGAGAATTGCAGCATGGCTGAAAACCTACACCAACGAACCTCAACCACAGAAGGTACTGCCAGTTCATCGACCGCCATTGCTCGACCTTCGTCTCTCTTCAAACTCAGACCTCCTTTCTTACCACAATGCGGTCCGGGCATTGCCAACCAGTCACCTCATCGCCTGGGACCACGAGGTTCATCACTGGATGATTCAGAAGAGGGGGCAAGTGGCCGGGATAAAGACAAGCAACCGAGGAAGAAACGCGGGAGATACCGGCAGTACGACCATGACCTGCTGGAAGAGGCCATCACCATGGTGATGGGAGGTCGTATGAGTGTATCCAAGGCCCAGGGGGTCTATGGGGTGCCCCATAGTACACTGGAATACAAAGTCAAGGAGCGTACCGGTACACTGAAGAACCCGCCCAAGAAGAAATCTGCCAATTTTTGTTCATCCAATTCCAACTCGTCCGGTTCTGGTACCATTACGAGTACCACCAACTCAGGGACTCTTTCCTCAGCTGCTGACGCAAAGAGGTTCTAGACCACGAAACACCTCCAGAACTCCTCAACCTTGAACTCATCACCTCGTACAAGATAAATGTTTTCTGGAGACACTTAAAACACAACACATGCCTTTATAAAATATATGGATATCGATATTCAGGTCTTTCAACTATGTCTGTAATGTGATGGTCATACTTCAAGCTGTATTTCTCAAGCTTAGTCCTGGGCATTGATCAAAGCAGCTACAAGGTTCAGCATTTTTCAAGAGGCAGTGGTGCTCATTGCAGCTTTTTTTCACAGGGGGTGATGCACTAAACAGACACACAAGCCCTTTTTACATAGAGAAGGCAGCACATTTGGTCCAATGTAAGGCCGGCAAATTGCCGCCTTCTCTATCTAAAAACAAGGCGTAATATTCCTCCTTTTCCAAAAGCTGTCACTTGGCCGCCACTGGGGTAGGCCTAAACATTTAACGTGAAGTGAAACATGAAGTTGGGCAGTGAACAGTGACAGTGAATTTGTCTTCAAAATAAGAGCTTTACATTGCACCCCATTGGAGTTTAAAACTGGGTTCTTAGCGGGGGGCTTTTAATTTGAAAGTAGCAACCGTTTGTAGTTTTCCTGCCGCTTCACAGCCAGCGGAAAGCTAGCGGACACAACCAAACAACTCCGCTACCTGTCAGCTACAGAGATCCAGGAGACGCTAGCATCTCCTGGGTCTCAGCGGCTTTTCAGTTAGTTGATCATGTTGACGTCCGCGGATGAAGTGATGGACTGCCTGCAGTGATCAGCTGTTTCCTGGTCGGCATATTTACGCCTCGTGTTTACATAGCAATGGAGGCGGAAATAAGTGTACCCTCCAAGGCGGCATATTGGCAGCCCAAAACAGGCCGCCAATATGACGCCTTCTGTGTAAAGCCGCCGGCCTATTGGCGGCTTATTGCCCAGTGTAAAAACGGCTATAGATTCTGTTTTGTATCAGTAAAACTAAAAGATCTTCAAGGATATGCCTTGCATTATATTGTCTGTTGACTTGAATCAACAAATGACAAGACCAAAACTAAAGAATTAGTTTTATCCTTCTAGAATGAATTGTCTGTATTGCGAAAATCTGCTATATTTAAATCATCAGTTGCCTCATTTATTTAATACTAATGTTGATGGAAAAGTGGCAGATATGCACACTGTACAAAATGTTTTAAGGAAGGGTGGTTTTTGTCTTAAACTTTCATCTGGCATGGCTGAAACGTTTTGCTTTGGTTCACTACCTTTTGGGTGGATCTTTTTCTGTCACGTCCCTGCTTCACTCGCCTGTATCAGATTATAGAGTATGCACAGTATTTTTGGTAGCAGTAGAGTTTTAAAAACATAGGTGTCAGTCCGTGACTTAAAAGTCTATACTTTTAAGGATAAATCAATTGTTGGTTATGGTCTTCATAGGTGATCTATTGGTTGTAACAGAATGAAATAACACCAGAATTATCCTTTTAGAGTATCAGGAACTGAACATTATTTTCATATTATTTTTATCTTCATCTTCAAGGAGTAAACTGACATTTGATTGTCAACCAGATTGCCCAGGATTGAGTGTGAGAAATGCAGCTGTGGACCTCTTAGAGCTAAGAAATAAAGTGTGACTCTCATGTTTCCTAGCTGTTAGGTTATTAGGTTATTCAGGTTTGATTCAATTCTTAAAGCTCCTTATTAATGGAGCGTTGATGATTGTCATTTGCAGCTTTCTATCTCTCTGGGTATTTTACCCAGGCTACTGAAGTGACTTAGAGCCATTATAACAGATTAAAAACCCATTGCTATGGGTAGACACCTCTACACACAGGGAGATTGTACAGTACAAACTGCTGTTGTGGCTACATTGTCATTATGAGTTTTTGTTGAAGAGATTAGCTTAAGAAAGCCATTTTGTGTCCTCATAGTTTCCCCGCTTCATTTGTGCAAGCTAGTCTGAACATTGTATTGAGTGTAGTTGGAATGCAACTGTGCAGCATGTTTTAAAATGTGCACCGATAAGCTTGGGAACTGTATGTTATTGTGTATGTGTACTGTTTGTGAAAAATGTTCTTTTTCTATCACAGATATTTACTAACTCTGCTACTGTAGCTGTATTACTGTAAACCTCATACATGACTGCTGCTTAAAACTTTTCGCTACTGGACCATTTCCCTAGCACAAAGACGGGTAGCTACAACAAAGGTTCATTTCAACTAGAATTTAGTGCATGGATATGGTTATTTATGATTGTGAAGGCTACTGGAGGCTATAGTAGTTTTGTTGAGAAGTCAGCAGTGTGACAATGACTTGATTCAGTGTAAGGCGCACAGGCTTGTTTGTCTGTGTCTGGGGAAATGCTAAATGTTGCGTCTACACTCGTGTCTGTCTCAGAGATGGGCCTATTTCCATTAACCGTGCTACTACCAAAGCAGCAGTTCAGGGTTATCCACAAAAAGCTGCTTCGTTTTGTTTTGCTGTGATGTCAGCCTGCCTCGCTTTCTCTCTCTCTCTCGAACCTCTCTGCCACATATACCTCTGAACTTTATCTGCCTATATTCCAGTGTCTGGTTTCACATCAAGGCCTCAGTGTTACAATGCTGAATATGCTGGGGTATGAGCTTAGCTTAAAGTAAATTACTATACAGCTATTTGATCGTTAAGAGAGAAAGGATTTTTTTTTTTAAAGGATAGAAGTCTGCCCATTGGCATTTACAGGAGATCTGCCATTTGTCCTTGTTGGTTATCTTTGTGTTATTTGGGATTTTAAAGCTAATCATAAACCCATTTAATTTTTTTTAAACTTTTTTGGACAGCTTGTTTGACATTTCAACTTTTCTAACTTTGGAAACTATACAAACACTGATGTCTCCGCTCCTGAATGTTTCTGATCATAACAGTACACAGTGCCTGTGTCTGGGGCTACAGCATAGTGCAGCATGATGTCTCTACTCTGGGAAGTATCTGCTATATATATCAAAAGGCCAGTTTGTAAACAAGCCTGAAGACCTTTTAAGAAATGGAAAAAGATCATTATTTAATTGTGTATGTTTAATTGCATTATATTCTGCAAACAAACTTTGGCTTGTTTTCAAATGGGGCTTAAGGCTTCTTCTTTTTTCTTTTTGGACTGAACTGCTGGCAAATTTTAAAACCGACTTAACAGAAATCTGCTATTTATGCATAAATCAATTATTGCACTATGATTTACAAGAATCATTTTACTGTGTTACTGTTTTGTGTTGTTGCTGCATACTTATTTATTGATTGTGCTTCAAAACTGTGATTTTACTAGTTTGATTGTTGTAGTTCTTGATTTGTAATGGGGCACTTTGATGCGATGTGAAATGTGTATTGCTACAATTGCATGACTGCTTTTAAATGTTAGCCTATCTAATTTATTTAGTCCTGAAACGACACCCCTGGTTATTGTGATTGTTTAGTGCTTTTGTTAAGATGAAATTATTTAAGTGATTTAAAAAAAAATAATAACTTGATTATCATAACAAACTCAAAGGTAACACTACAGAATGTAAGACTCTTATACTGCATCCAGCCCAGACGAACAGGTCTGGGTATATACAGTACTGAAAATGTTGGAAATGCGATCCATTGTCAAACACTGAAGCAATTTTAATGTTATTTAAATCGATTACCTGCTTTTATATTTAAATAAATCACTCATGGCCCTGATTTAACTGTAAGATGATTTGAACATGAGGGGGTTTTTTTTGGTTTTTTGAGCTCTTAGTTTGTTGGAGAAAGTGCTGTTGATTTAAAAAAAAAAAAAGAAACCAAAACATTTTGGTTTAGGCGTTTCTACAATCGTTCCTTCTGCTTCTAGCAGAATGTTATCATTTGCCTTGAGCAACTCATCAATAAAACAGTTCTCTAATCAGTTGCCTACTATAATTATTTTGCTAACATAATGCTTTGTTCAGGGTGCGAGTGCAGAATGTCAATAGTTTACTAGAAAAACCTTTTTCACTGTTACTGTTTTCAGGGACCTGTCTTAAGTGCTGGTTTGACAAAAGCTGGCGTGACAACTTAACGGCAAATCAGGCTAGAATATGGTTATCAACTTGCTCTGTCCAACTCCCTTCACCAGTTCATAGTTGTGTGTACATCAAAAGGCAGTTACAAAATTTGGATTTCAAAACCTTTATTGTTCCTTGTTAGTGTTAAACTTGGATTTTATGATGAGTACAGACAGGATACCTATCATATCTGAGAACTATTTAATTGTGGTTAATTTTTAATTTAATGATGATGCATATTATAAAGAATATCAATGTGATAGTAAAAATTGATAGGACAATAATATTGCCCACTTTAAAGGCACTATTTTAATCAGAAGAGAAAGATCTTGATTGACTTTGTCATTAAACAAACATTTTCATGGCTAAACAAACTGATCTTCAGAGACAACACAATTTCATTATGTCACACTTTGTTTATCCCTGCCACCTTGCTTAAAACAGTGTTCTGTGGAACTTATTTTCCTCTGAGAGCAACTTGTTTATTCAGTTATGTAAAATAAGTTTTTATTATAGCAGACCATAATGGAATCAACACAAAATGTTTATATTGGTGTTACCTAAAACATAATCAGTCTAGGTGAGTACATATTTATTGTTTGTCATGTAAAACTGTGCTCAGCTACAAGTTAAACCTCCAATCTTTATATTTTTGCATCTAGCTCCCTGCTGCCATCTCTTACAAAAGAACCGGGGGATATTGGACAAAGAGGGACTAAGTGTCGTCAGAGCTCTGCGTTGGATGCTGTTCTCAACTCTCTCTGCCCATCACACAGTTCCTTACTGTACCAGATCCTGAAGCTGGTACACCAGGAAAAATTGCTGTTGTTTCTTAATCACAGATCTGTAGGTCAGATTGAATTTAACTGCTGTCACTGTGGTGTAAACCCACAGGATAATCTTACCCATGATGCAGTCCCTTTCAGTGAATGTAAAGCCCATAACAGGAGCCCATACTGCCCTTTAACTGACTGTGATCATCAAGGTCATGGCAGCACAATGTACCATCCAGGAGACTGCAAGTCCAGGTGTAGCGTCCATCACTACCCTTTAACAGACTGTAAAGGTGAGGCTCCTAGTAGCTCAAGCTACTGCTGCTTGCAGAGGTCGAGGATAGAAACCTATACTGTTCTTTGCCCTAAGAGGCCGCCCTGCATTTCCTGCCAAAGCCTAGCTGTAGGTCATGTCAGCGCATGCTCATTTGCATCCCCTCCCTTGTCATCCAAATCCCCTTCACTGTGCACTCCCTCCTCTAGTTTATGCCCTTCCCCATCGATCTGCTGTAACCAACACAACCCCCACTCTTGTCCCTGTTATTCAAACCATGCCTGTCTGACGCAGGTCAGGAACACAATAGAAACAGGGGTTGGCGATGGGGATCCTCCTGTCTTGAAGAGAGAGCAGAGCCCCTCTCCTCCCCCTCTGTCCCCGATCCCCTCAGACATCAATAAGAAAACTGATGAAAAGCCACCTTCCCTCCTCCACCACAGACAAGAGGAGGAAGCTGACCTTATAGTTAAAGGTGGTATTTTGAGTGCAAGCCACCAGGAAGCAGATATGGATGCAGCTGCAAAAGAGAAGCAAGAGTTCAGGACCCCAATTAGTAGTCAGGCTGAGCAGAACCCAAGTGGGACTTTACTGCAAGATGTTGTGGATCGCTTCAGTGAGAAACTGGAGACCATCAGACCAATAGAGAAAGACCCACCTCTGGTTTCCACAGCCATTTATGTCTCTGACAGGGAGCAGCTGCAGTCTCCCTCAACCAGTCAGAACTTAAAGTATCCCGCTGATGCCCATCTGACTGAAATCATCACCACAGTGCTTCATACAGGCAGTGCTAGTGACTACAATCTCAGTGAGCTGTTCAATCGACAGGATAGCAAAGAGTCCAAGTCACCTAATACACGCTCTCGCCGTCGCCAAGAAGTCCTTACTGCTCTGGCAACACCCACTGATGATGCTTCAAGCAGAAGGCATACTTTACAGATTAAACGAGAGCTTGCCATGCTTGATCAGTCTTACAGTAGGAAAAAGGGGCCCCCAGCAAAGAAGGCAAGATTGAAAGATGAAAATGTTACTGTAACTACAGCAAACATGTCATCAGATTCAAACCTAGTTAAAGAGGAGTCCAAAAGAGAGCTGGAGTTAGATGTGGCATCTGTAGAGAATCATAAAGTTGTGGAGGGACCGCTGAACATTCTCACTGAAGAAAGTGACAGGGATGAAGTGAAAGAGGAGATACAGACAGTTACAGTAACAGAAGATGTTCAGATCATTAAAGGAGAGGAGAAAGAAAAGGAGATATCTAGTGAGGAAAAGGATATTACTCTCTCAGGCACTCAAATTACCACCCCTGAGCTGCAGAGCAAATGTGGCATACAAGGCGCAAATGGTGACAGTGTTCAAACAGAGGGGATGACAGTGACTGCAACCTCAGCAAAACAGTGTAGCAAGCCCTGTAAAGATGGAATGGCTAATGGTGCTGGAAGTTATGGAAATCACGAAAATACACAATCAATTCAAAGTTCTGATAGTAACAATAGACCCAGTAAAGGTAAAGATTGCCGTTGTCCTATTAGAGAAAAGCAGAAATGTCAATCCCATCATTCCAAGGAGGCAAGGAGATCCAGGAGAAATAAAGTCCTACCACAGTGGTTCTCCTCCTATGTTACAGAGCCAATGTTTCTTCAGTCATTCTCTGACGGCATCGTTAACCAGAAAACACGAAATGACAAGGCATTGACATCAAGTACACTGGATGCCTTATCCAAAGACCCAGATGCTAAGGACACCCATCATGAATCAAAAAGTGAAACGTCCCTGCCCTCAGCTAAGCACACACAGAAGCTTTCCTTTGAATCAACACATAGAGACCAATATGGACCATCCGACAAAGAGTCAAACAGTGTTTCCACTAACCAGGTATTTCCACAAAATGTGGCTGCCAAAGAGAAGAGTTCTGAAAAACAAAGTTCAGACAATGGGACAGATGGCAGTGACTGTGGTTCCAAACCTTTTGGAAGGCTACGATCATCTCCAAAAAGGCTACAAAGACTACAGGACTCAAAGACTGCTTCAGGAACTCCCCAAAACACATCAAATATAGATGTCACCATTACATCTGCTACCTGTGTTGAGAGCCCTCCCAGCACCCAAGTCCAGTACACTAGTCCAATTAAGCTCATGTTTGTATCACCAGTAAAGGATAAGGATGGAGTCAGATATAGTCTCAAATCAGCAGGCTCTGGCTGTAGTGGACAAGCAGAGCAACCTTTTGACCCATGTGAAGAGTCTTCATGGTCAGGGACAATTCAGAAACACAAAAGCCAGCGGACTGAGTCAACCTCTCCACAAGTAAAATCTGTTTCTTCACCACTAAAGTCAGCTACCTCACCTACAAGATCTGCTTATTCACCACGCAAGTCTCCTTCTTCATCGCCCAAATCAGCTTCTTCATCACCCAAATCGGCTTCTTCGCCAACCAAGTCTGCATCTTCACCCAAATCAGCTTCTTCATCACCCAAATCAGTTACTTCGCCAGCCAAGTCTGCTTCTTCGCCAGCCAAGTCTGCTTCTTCGCCAGCCAAGTCTGCCTCTTCGGCAGCCAAGTCTGCCTCTTCGCCAGCCAAGTCTGCTTCTTCACCGAAGTCAGCTTCCCCAGCACCTAAAATAAGTCCCAGAAGGTCAAATGAAAGTACTCCAATTAAACGTGTAGCTGGAACTGAAGGCCAGAGATCACCAGGTGACTTAATATCTTTCCATGAAACCACTCCTCCAAAAAGGCGCCCTGGTCGGCCAAAGAAGATGGGACCCCAACTGGAGCAAAAAGTAAAAAGGCCCATTGGTCGACCACGTAAGCAGAAGGCTGTGGATCCAGTAGTGGGGGATAAAATGGTGAACGGAAAATCTAGTGTACCATCTGACCCAGAGGAGAATGTCAATAAGAACCTCAAAATAACGGTAGTATATGGCCGTTCAAGGAAAATTAAAAGAACAGTGTCTGAGGGATTTGACAAGTTACAAACAGAATTTCATGATGCTTGGCAAGCAGTGGGGCTTAAAAGTGACTTGGGCATTTTAATGAACTCCAACATCAGCTCAGGTAGTATCAAAACCGCTACAGAATTGTCAGAGGACTTAAAATTTGTCAGCCCTGTGAAAGAGTCTGCCCCTCAATCTACCAGTAACATTAAATGTCAGAATCGGGACGACTCTATACCCTCAAGGAAACCAGGTAGACCTGCAAAAGTTAAAATCTCTGGAATCTCAGTTACAGTAACCACAGTTTCACCTCGGCAACGTAAAATTCAGATAAATAAGGATACTCGGCAGTCTCCTGAAACACAAATTCATAAGAAAGTACTTCTACAAGAGTTAAAATCTGCCAAAGAGCCACGGACAATCAGTCATCAATCAACAAGCAAAGGTAGTCTAACAGAAGAAGGGATAGAAAGAAATGAAGCAAGTAAGGACAAACTACCAAATCAGCCTGTAGCAGTGCGTCACTCAATGAGAGTGAGAAAGCCCTCAATCCACTTTCTGCATGCTGTTGCTACCTCTACCGCTAGATCTTATAGCCACAGTAATGCTCTTCTGCGGCGCTCTAAACAACTTTTGCTGAACAAGGCCAGCAATGAAAGGAAACAGGCAGAGCAACAGAGTAGTGTTGAAACTTCAGGGGAGAAAAGACAGCTCTGTGGACAAGAGAGGAAAAACATCTCTCAGGACCTGAGCAGAGTGGCAGGGGTGTCTGTAGACTCAATCCTCACCCCAAATGAGACGCTAAGGTGGTGGGCAGCATCAGCTGAGGAAAATACTATGAACCAGGAGCTTGCCAGGAGAATACGAGTCATCTCTGACACTTGGGTCTCAGATACTGTTGGGAACCAAGGAAAAGAAATTGCTTTTGATTCTAAACTAGGCACTAAAGGTAACAGAAAGTTTAAACATTCCTCTGCAGTTAGAACGCTATTCGACTGTCCTCCTAATAAACCAAGGTCCTGTAGCATGCAGCAGCTCTGCTCCTGGTTTATGCAGACCACAGAGACACAGTCTCTCGCTATTGTCAAGAAGGCAAGCTCCCGTAATCCGTACGAAGTTATGCACTTCCCTCGTACTGCCCATAAAAAAAGTGCTTGCCACAGTCCTCAGGCAGAGCGACTCCGCAAACACATCAAGAAATTTGCCAAAATGGTGCCAAAAAGTCCTTTGCAACATCAACAGGCTCAAAGAAGGTTGAGGAAGATAAATGAGGCACCCCGACCAACACATATAAGGCGACAGCTTTTCACTCCCAGGTTTGCAATAGGCAGGCTCAATCGGGGAGCCCAATCGAGGAGAGGCAGAACATTTGGCAAATACCAAGCCACTCTAGTAAGAGCAAGGACAAGGTTCCTAAACCGGAAGGAAAGGGAGAGGTGGCAAAAGAGGCAGAGGAATAAAAAACACAGAAAAGTAGCTACAAGTTTTTCAAATGGATGTGTAGCGACTGGGCTACAACCAAAATGTGAGGCATTACGGAGATCAACAAAATATCAGTTATCTGACTGTTTGGAGAACAGGCCTGCCACCAATTCTGTTGACCAAACTCAGGAGCCTGTGGATGTTAACAAAGAGCAGAACCTCTGCTCTAAAGCCTGGAGTCCTGAGACACTTAAGGAATGCCGGGTGTTTCTAAGGAAGATCAACTCTCCAGACAATGAATCAACTGAGGAAGAGTGGGACTCCTGCACTGTGACACTGGATGACGGGTCACCTTCTGCATACCTATTTGCGGGAAGGGAGAGAAAACTGGTAGGAGTTGTTAAAGCTGTGAAAAGTGCGAGAAAAAGGAGAATGAATAGCACTGCCTCAAGCGAGCTAGCAGGTTCTGCACCTGAATCAGTTCAGGATCAGGATGAGATGCCAGTGGGGAGGCAGAAAGGCAAATACAAAAGTCCCGGGGCTGTGTCTACTGAACCACCACAACCTCCACCAGCGAAAATGTTGAGACAATCGCGAATGAGGGGCCTGACCGGGCCGCGGTGGTGCGACTTTGTATTTGGTAACTATCTGCATCTTTTCTGTAATATCATTTAACACATCAACTTTTATTAGGCCTCAAATCATTACAATGTCTGTGTGCGCTCTCTTTATTTTTTCTGACAGAAAACTAAATGAAGCATGAGGCCTCCTCGGACCTGGATAAGGGACTGTGGTTTTAACGTGGTGCCTTTGGACATTGAGCTGACCACGTGGACTGACCATCCTGCTATGGTTCAGTCTTACACTCAGCAATTATGTAGCAGTCTAACTTAACAAAAGCTTGATGTTGCACTATTTTTATCCTTGGACATGTATGTACAGAATGTTTGAATTTGTTATTTTTTTTGGTTTTTTTGGTCAACTTGCCTTTGTCTATCTGAAAGTGTATAGTAGATCAAATCATGACGTCGAACAGATTTTTAATGGGATAAGTGCTTATACATACAGTGAGCCCTGTCAGAGAGGTTTTCTTGGAAGGAAAGATGAAGCTTGACTGCATAAGACAGTGCCATCTCCCCCATAACATACCTCATTATCAAGCCACCACTTTTTTCAGACGATGACTTTTCTTTGTAAAACTTAATCTGAAAACGGTTTAAAAAAAAAAAAAAAAAAAAGATTAATACTTTAAGTTATTGCTTCAACATTAAAAATGTACAGTTGTAAAATCCCCCATACTAGTAAGATTTTTATTTATAGATACTTTGGCACTGTTAAGCCTCCAAATTTCTAATTTAACAATTAGCTGTTTTTTATTTTAGATTTGAGAGAAGTATATTGAAATTTAATGACATTCTCGCGATCCCAGCCTCGTTTGCAATATCCTTCGGCAGTCACTGTTGTATTGTGAATCCGTAGCCAAAAACATGGTTCAAATGAAGGAATTTGTTTTGTATTTCCCCTATCGCTCTCTGAATGGGCCCCATCTGTAAAAAGAAAATGTTGTGAACTACAGTAATTGGCCATCAGCCTGCACTAAACCAAATAATTTTAGTCAGTCATTTCAGGTAATTTTTCAAACAATCCTTTTAATTGGCACTTATCAATTCTTTGCATCAAACTGCAATTAGCACAGACTACATATTCAGTCCCAACACTCATAACATGTAGAGATACATGTGAAGTGATGAAGAATATGGCATTATGCAGTTGTAGACAGTAGATTCTGATTAATCTGACGGTTTGTGGGATCTGTCTTGTTTTAATTCAGTTATCTTTTATGTGATTGTCTTTTCACCCAAAGCATATACTGTATGTTGGTGTCAGAGCTACTTCTTGCACTATTCCAGCTGAGATTATTAATCCCACTACAGATTCCTCCCCCATATTTTGCACATCCCATGTCCCACTACCAAACCCTACTGTAAAACTAGAGAATATATTTGGTGCAATACAAAACCCAGAGGATTTATCAGTATGTAGTAATTATTTTATTGCTGACAGACGAATGGATGTACGCAAGTACCAATGGCCTGGGATGTAACTTCAGTTTTGTTTCCATAGCCATGTAATGTGATCTTAAAGGATATTGCTCTACAAACTGTTTCTCCCACCTGCTTTGTTCTTTTCAATGAAGCAGGAAAATAACAGATCCTTATTTGTTATAATAGCATTAAAATTGTTTTATCATAAATGTACTAGCATTACTTACTGTTTAAATGCAATGAATGTGATGCTGTTAAGGTTTCCTTAGAGTTTCTGTTTTTCTCAAGTTGGAGCGAGAGACACCTACCTCCACTGGGACTCAGCTAGGTCTACTCTTCTGCTTAATCAACCGTGAAATAGACAAGGCCAGACAGATGATCGATAAACACTAATCTTGGATCAATTTCATGTTTTCCTGCCCTCTGAGGATCCAAGATGTCTAGCTGTAGGTCAAAACTTAAACCTGTAGTGTTGTGTGTCTGACTCTCCTTGTATGTACGTCACTATGGTTGCCATTTCAACACGATGGAGGAGAGGTGGCTCAGTCTTGTGAAAAATGACCATCAGCCCACTGTTGAAGAACCTGGTGCTAAACATCTTGTTGTATATTTTCTTTATCATGTGTTTTTATACTGTCCATAACAGATGCAACAAAGAGGTGTCTGATTGGAACAATAAAAAGTCTTTTGAATTAACCACTGAGTCATATGATTTATACTATGCAGTGAAATGCAAACCACAGAAGATCCTGCTATATGTATACATCAGCATGCAGTTGCAGCTTAGTTAAGTAACATTAACACAATCTGAAAAGTACTGTAATGACCATACTGAGCCAAAGGGAGGACACACTTTGACATATATATTTAACTTTAATGATTAAAATGACAGAAATTGAAACAAAGCTGCAGAGGAAATATAACTAGATGCAAAGAAGAGACATCAGTTGTAGTAAAAGAAAATTATCTGAATAGTATTAGACTGGAGCAAACTAGTTAATCAGTTTTACATCAAGTGTTCATAACATGACTTCTACGACACATTGGCCTCCTGGTTAATGAGGGTGTTGAGATCTAGCTTCGTCTTCTCTAGAGCTGCAGTCTTGGCTCTCCGTGACGGACGCACCACAGGAACTGACTCTGGAACATTTTCTCCATCACTATAGCCAAAAGAAAAAACAGCGGAACAACACAAATGTGAGACAAGAAAATGGTGGTGGTACCAAAGCATATATTATACACAAATATAAACTGACAGTGACAACACTCGCCTCTCCTCTGATGACTCTGACCTCCTGCTCGGCTTTCTGCCCCCTTTGGCTGTGCAGACTTTCCTCTGACCTGTGCACGCACACACACACAAAAAACACACTCAGATTGCTGAGTCGATTCCTCGACTCAGGTAGACGAGAAGAGCTCTAAAAATATATTGGCGATATGAACAACTGCAGTTTTAGATGAGTAAACAGAACCTGCAGTACCTCTTTTGGCTCTCTTGGCAGATTTAGATGGATCGTCTGCTGCAGCCTCTGTGGAAACATGGCACAGAAATTCACATTTTCATAGTTTCTCTGTTAGCTCTATTTTTATCTAGACAGACACCACATAGGATGCAGTACATCATTTTTAATCCACTTAGCAACATTCAGGTAATGAGACATAATCCTTTTACAGGAGGAGTTGTGACAAATGTGTAGAGTAAATCCAGTAAGACACAGGCGCTGAGCAGGTAACGTGTTATGAATGCACAGTAGGATTTTTATATTAGGCTGTCACTGGGTTTGAATGTTCACCATCTGCATTGACATCCAATGGCTGGAGCGCACTGGCGCTGAGAAGCTCGGCCTGTTCTTTGGAGTCCAACAGCTGATAAACCATCTTCTCCAGAGCACGGAGACAGACTCGATCCTTCACCACCTGAAGAAAATGAGGGCAGAAAGACAAGAAATGTAACTTGAAAACACTTGAGAGGCAGATCTATAGATGCATGAAAGAGCTTTTTTTGTTGTTGTTGTTGTTCTTAGATACACTAGTGAGGTTGTTTCTATAAAGAATGGCAATCTGTAGTTATGTCGGTCTCCCACTTTGGTCCAGACTGAAATATCTCAACAATGGTTTGATGGATTGCCATGAAATTTTGTAGACATTAATGAGCCCATTCATGAATGCTGCTGACTGTGGTGATCCCGACTTTCTCTGTAGTGTCACAGTCAAGTTCACATTTGTGGTTTGGAGTGAAATGTCTGAACTATTATTTGATGGATTCCTATTAAAATATGGTACATTCCTCTTCCTGAGGGGGACACAACCCCTCAGGAAGAATTGGAATACGTTTGGCAATTCCTTAACTTTTCATGCTATAACTTGTTCTATATATAGTTCTCTTACTAAATCTGAGGTGGTTGTGAAAATAGTTTTCTATTAAATAATATTAGGACTCATTAGAACAGCACTATTGATACGGGTTGATCAGATTGAGTCCTAATGAGTTAGCATTAATTTAATCAAAGTCTACATGTTTTATTCTGGAGTTCTTGGTCAAATGCCTGAAATAAGGTGTGTGGTTACCACAGGCTTAAGATGTTTACACATTCTGTTCTGCAACATAAATTACATAATTAAATGTCTCAATTAAGAAGTGCTTACGTGTCTTAAAAACGGTGGTTGCTCAGAAGTGTCTACAGGAAACTTTACAACTCGCTGATTGATCAATTTCTGAAAACGTGTTGTAATTGTGTAGTAAGAGGCTTAATGGTGGAGATGTTTAGGTCATGCGACCGTAATGTAGTGTGTTTAGTCATTACATTAACTTTTTACTGCTAGCGTTTTAATTTACACTTCAAAAATCACAAAAGTCGTGTTTATCTGTGAAGATTATCTTGCTGAAGAAAGCGTGTGATAACCATAAACTTGTGTTTGCCACAGATCGTTTTCGGCGATATTAAAAAATCCAATTAAAAAATCCCATCAGCTTTCGTCAAGGAAACTAATAAGGCTAACTACCGGGTTGGCCAACAGCAATACGCAATCCCTCTGTTATTGTCAAACATCTGGTTGGTCATGACCAACTCCTGATTGAGGAACCAACCACATCTGGCTCAAGCCCCAGTCATTTCAGATAGATAAAAAGAAATGGGTGTGTGTACCTGTACAAGCTGCTGCAGCAGCGTCAACAGGTCTTTCCTGACAGTCTCATCTCTGCTGAGCTCCAGGTTGCTGAGAGTCTTGGCATAGACACGCACCTCAGGGGCCGTGGGGTCCTTCAGCATCTCCCCACACATACGCACCGCCAAGTAGTCATGGACACACACCTCCTGAGGACATTTGTAAGAAGTATGGACTCAATAAATGTGTTTTTGCCTCTGAGCTCTTAGAGAAATTAAGAAATTAAGATTAAACAAATTTGAATCAAAACTGGAACTGAAGCGTTAGAGAAAATTTGCAGACTTCATCTGTGTTGAAGAAATTAATATGCGGGAAGAAAACAATATGATGGAAAGCTCAGCGCACCAATAAAAACAAAACACTATTAAGGAATTTCTCAATGGAGATAACCCAGATTTATCAGCGGTGTTGCTTACCTCTGTGCTAGTCGAGGGCTTAATAAGTGCACTTGGACGGGTCAGCTCCACAAGTAGCTCGACCACATTGTTAATATCCACCTCAGCCAGTGGAGAGGTGGCTGGGGCATTCATCAGAGTCCGAACTGTCGGCAGAAAACTCTCCTCCACGACCTCCTGGTGGACCCTGATACAAACAAAGATATGCTACTCATCAGTTTATATTGCGTGACTAATAACTTCACTGAGGCAGGCAACTGTTAGCTAATAACAGAGGGGTGCTTATTGTGTGCTTGTGTGACCTGCTCTCGCGGGCGTAGAGCTGGAAGAAGACGCCAAGGCAGTGCCGCAGCCGCGTGTCATCCTCAGTGACAGGATTGTACCACAGCAGCACCAGACGGGAGAGCATCTTGGCACTGGAGATACGGCCGGTGTACATGAGTTTGGCCAGGCCCTCCGCTGTCTCTGTGCGCAGGTCAGATACCTGAACATGTTGAACACACAGATAATTCCATCAAACTGTCTTCACCTGTTTCACTAAGAAAACTACATGCATACTTCTGTTCTATGGCATGACTTTTTCATCCTCCACCCTCACCTCACTGTCCAGGAACTCTGAAAGCATCACAAGTATACTCTGTGCACTGTCCTCAGGGGCATCTCCCCTCTCCTCCATCACCGGTGTGTCCTCCTCCTGTCTGTCTGGTGACTGGGAGGGTGGGGCCGTCTGATTGGCGGCCGCTTCGGAGAGCAGCTGGAAGCCGAACAGCAGCAGCAGGTCGATGATGGCCCGCAGAGCACTGATACGGATCTTCACCTCGTCCAGCTGAGCAATCTGAAAGTAAAATAACACACACAGGCCATTTTTAGAACGGGTGATCTGTGATTCATGTGTGTGTTTTGGGGTCAGTGGGCCAAAGATACAAAAATATGTTTCCCCTTTTAACCCTGGTAGTATTTAATTTGTTTAATTAGCAACAGTTTAGCCTCAGATTATCTTCAGGGTGCCGTTACAAGTAAGACTTGTTGCTGTTGAGATTAATAAAGTTTTAAATACCACAAATGAAAGTTAACTGACCACCGCTGTATTGGAGCAGCAGAAATTTCAGAAACTTCAGCAATTTAAATGATTATAACATTTATATGAATGAATTTTAGGTAGAAAAAACACATACGCATAACATTTACCTGTAGCAGCAGGACCATGTGGTTTTTTGCCAGCTCCTTGCTGTGCAGAGTACACGTTCCCAGACACACCACAGCCATGTTACGGACAGCAGGGTGAGCGTTTGCTATACTGGGCAGGACCTGATGGAGATGGAGAGAAGCAGCGATACCAGCCAACCACTTAGTGACGTTGCTTCAGACGTGTGATGACATATACAAACAATAAGCAAATAATCGAAGATGATTCAAAGATTTCATCAGTGGACATTGATTGTGTCAGAGTCTGCATGAACCCTCACCTCCTGTAAGATTAATGATCCATATGGTTTGGTTTATAATAAGAATACTTATCTCAATCTCATCATTCTTTGTTTAGTAAAGACAAACGGATTATTACTGTGAATTTTAGCATTTTAATGCATCATATTTGCACTTGCTGTAATAAGTATGTATAAGTCAGATAGACAATACATTTCAATAAACAAGATGTGCTGAATAGAAACGCTGCCTTCACTGGCAATAAAAAGGAGCTATCAACCAAAGTTGGGACAATTATATCTGCATTTTATATTCACTGGAACAACGATGTTTTGTTTTTTTCCTGGGCTCTGCACAGAACAAGCGTGTGGCCTCGGGGTTGGATCTCTGCAGCACCACAATGCTTCACTTATTAAATGGTATGTCGTGACACATTTTACCCCTATCATAACATTATAAACTCCTTCAATTTGGATATTGCACATGGTCAAATTGCGATTTCGATTATATCTTGATCAGCCCTTGTGAGATAGATGATGTGTGCAGTGTGGGTTCCTACCAGAGAGGACATTAAGGCGCTTATGGTGGGACCAATTCGTGTCTTGATGCTCATCTGCTTCAGCAGCTCTGCACACATCGTTAGACACCTCAGAAGAGTCTCTGGGTCATTCTGAAAAAACACAAGGCATGTTAAGACCTTTCCTTTCCTTTTTGACTCCAAGAGGAAAATCTCTGAACTATGCAGAGTAAATTGTAGTAAATGCCATGGAAGACACAGCCGTGGTGCTTCCTGTGTTGTTATGTACCTTCTCTGTGTGTACGTCCTTGTCGGCCGGCTGGCTGCTCTCTGCGATTTCCTGAATGATTTGGTTCCTGCGGCTCTCGAGCTCTGCGATCGAGTTCTTAATATCTGCAGCACGGTTGAACTCCTGGGCGTTGATACAGTCCTCCAGTGTTTGTTTGGCCTCCATGATCCGCACCTTCACCTCTGCGAGCTGTAGTGGAGGTTGGGACATAAACAGAAGAGGAAAGTCATTCCTCATGTAAAGTTCACTCCAGAGCCTAGATTCTTGCTGGACGGAAAAGTACACTTCCAATAACAACAACAACAACACCTGAGGCTCTGGGACAGGTTACAACCCTCTAGAGGTCAATTTCCCTACTGAAAAAGGGAGAGACAGCGAGCAGGTGCAAAAAATGGATGGAAGTTGAACACCTGGGCTAGAATCGACCTCCTCTGTAGCTGTGGGTACCTTGCATCATTTCAGTGGTTGTTCATTATATGGATTGAGAGTTCCGTCTGAGGCCACAAGCTGTTGTGAGCAATCCTTCTGCGGCTATTTGTGTTTCATTTGAGGTTAAATCAGGACTAAATGTTTCGAAGAAAAACAGATAAACTAATGGAAAACTATTGGACCTGGACACACCAGGCAAAGACCAGATTGGCTTACATAATATGCACCTTCCACCTGAGTGCATAAAAATGCTTTGCCTCCAAATAAAAACCATCTGCCAGCTGGAGGTACAGAGACAAAGAGAAGTAGAAAGAGGGAGTGTAAACAGAGCCAAGGGTACCAGAGAAGTTGTAGAAAACTAAGTAAGTTTGTGGGTTGTATACGTTTTATAAAATGTAATCTGTTGTCAACTAATAGACTAATTTTCAAATATCTTAATATTCAATTAAGTCGTCCAAATTCTCAGATCCCAGCTTCTAAAATGTGAATATTTCTGTTTCTGTTTCTTTACCTCTCTATGAAAGTAAACGGAATGTCTTTGGGTTGTGACAAAACAACACATCTGAGGACGCCAATGTCATGTTGGGCTTTGAAAAATACTATGTGAACATTTTATACTGTGTTCTGACATCATTTCATCAGTTTACTTATTTGGATCCTAATACAGGAAACCTGAATATTCTTTTGGAGGCAAAAGGTAGTTAGAAAGGATCTAATGGCTCGTGGGTGCTTTCGTCTGCAGAATGTCCCCCACCTGGACCTGCTGCCGACGGCTCTCATTCTGGTCCACCGGCTGACTGGCCTCCATGATGGGCTCCCGCACATCAGAGATGATTTCTGCCACCTGTGTAACACAAAGCCAGCTGATTCAGACACCCGCCTCTGTGGTAATGACAGCAGCACTGAATGGAAAATCTGTTTCATTTTGATCTCACACAAAAGACCTTCAGTAGCATAGGACAATTCAATGAATAATGATTTCCCCTTTTATAATTCCATTCCTGCCGAACTGTACTGACTGTTAATTTATGAAAGGATATAATTGATAAGTGAGGGGAAAAGAATGAGTCGGATTAAATGAGCACTAAGCTTGCAGCAGCGAGAGACTTATGATTTAGGTATAAGATGTAACGTACAGTCTGGATGCGTCTCTGGTCATCAAGAATGAGGCTGAGGAGTTTCTCAGTGAGAAGGGAAACCAGGGAGGAGGGAGTCTGTGGAAGAGCCAACATCTCCTGCAGGACGGCCAACACACGCTTTCTAAAAAAAACACACAAAGTATAATAAGTCTGAGTAAAAATGACAAGCTCGACTACACAACTCCTCTTCTTCGTCTTACCGTCCGCCCTCCTCATTGGTGTCCAGACATCCGATGAGATGAATGAGCTGTTGGGAGATGAACTCCTTGGTCATGACCAGCTCCAGCTGGTTGAAGTCAGCCCTCTGTTCCTCTGACAGAAGAGGCACTACCTTCAGATATCTACAACAGTCAGAGACAAGAGTCAGAAATAACGACAGCTCTGAGAGCACAGTCAGATTAGATAATGCAGCTACACACTCAATAACAGCAAAGACCAAATCTAGGCTGTCGATTGATGCCAGAATCACAGTGGTACAACTCAGCATAAATAACAAAATTATATTTAAATACAAATACTGCAACAGCATAGACATGAGCACCATCACAAGCCACAGCGACACGGCTATCAGCTTGCTATGAGGAATTTATACAAGCCTGCAACCTATTAAAAACAAATTAAAACTGTGTTTTATGAGCAGATTAATGTTAAGCGTGCCACTCAGTTACAGCAAATTTAATTACAGTTAGCATCACACAGATAAGGCAGGTGGTAAAACAGCAGAATGCTCCAAACACTGATGTATAAAAAGTGCAATATTTAAGCCCTGGGATTTAAAAGTAAGAATGAGGAGTTTGGATTTATGTTCTGTATATGATCTGTATCTGACTTTGATCAGATCAGTTCACATATCTCGCCAGGTTAGAAGCAGTACGTTGGCCACACGGTTACATACAGAAAGAGCTCCTCTGAGAACACCGGACCTGCCTTCAGATACCTGAGTGACAACAAGGTTGTTATGGCAACCGTATTAGGTGTGTGCAAATATTTTGAGCAAATATTAAAGGATAGGTTCACAATTTTATAAGTTGGTCTCCAAACAATAATCAGTTGCCCATGTGATCTGTGAAACACGGTTTTCTTGTTGTAATAATTCCTCCTGTTTATACTGGACATTAAATATCTAATGTAAGTGATAGGGGATTCGTGACAGTCCACGAATGCCTCATACTGACTTTGGATAAAGTTATGATTATAGCAAGGAAAACCTGTTTCAGTGTTCAGATGGGCGCTTGATAGTTTTCAAACAAAATCGTGAACCCATGTCTTCACTACAAGATTAAATCATTCCTGGAGCAGGTTGAAACTGATAATAAATTGTCTCTGAAATAAGGATCAAATACAGATTTGTAAGGCTTGTTAGGAGTATAATTAGAGTACATTTTAGGCACTTTCAAGGTACCTAAACCAAGGACTTTAATCCTTTATTATCACATCGTATTTGTTATATAAATCCAATTTAAACATAAACTATAACCAAATTCCTTTATACCAACAGCCATCAATATCTATAAAAAA
The DNA here is from genome assembly GCA_900302685.1 of Spondyliosoma cantharus. Classification (NCBI taxonomy): domain Eukaryota; kingdom Metazoa; phylum Chordata; class Actinopteri; order Spariformes; family Sparidae; genus Spondyliosoma; species Spondyliosoma cantharus. The sequence goes on along the minus strand of OMLP01009352.1, from coordinate 9,414 downwards.
AAATAGTTATTCCTGCATACATCTTTTTTCTTTTACCTTCGCACAGATTTATTTAAAAAGAGGTTGATGTTTTGGATTGTCATGTGATTGTGGGCTATATTACAGCACTGTGTCACTTTTTGAATGTTGTGTCTTGAGAAAGTTGAGCTTGCTTTAGATAAATCAATGCAGAGGTAAAAACAAAAACAAAAACAATTGTGCAGGAATTACTATTTTTCATTTGAGTTGAACTGGGATTTGTTTCTCTGCACCATAAAAAAGTGAGTTGTGTGTGTGTGACCTTGAATAGATAACGGTTAAAACTGAGCACCACGTGAACTTGTACAAAGAACAGCTGACAGCAATCAATCTATACTTGTAATCCAGCTTTATCTCTTACCCGTAGAGGTAGTCAGCATAAGTGGCAGCATCCGGTAACACTTGCTCCAGCATTTCATCACCATCGTCTCCTTTAGCCTTGATGAACTCGCACAGAGCTCTCCAGTAAAGCACATTCTCACAGGAAAGTGAGTCCACTGGGATCAGCTTCCTGTTGAAAAAAAAAAAACACACACAAAATCTCTCACACCAGCACATTTAATGAATTATGTCACCTGTGAGAGACAGAGTGTGAGGTGTACCTGTTGTCGAGCTGCACTCTGTTCTGCAGAAGTTCTTCAGTGGCTGTGCCTGTGAAAATGGCTTTCAGGGTGTCGAGAGCTGTTTCTGCACAGTTCTCTACATCCAGCCTGTGGAGCATCTCTATGACGTTACCGTCCAGCCGAACCAGCCAGGCCGGCAGCAGACGAGAACAAAGCACCTCCCTCACCGCTTCTACAACACACACAAAGCCAGTCAGACATATTGAATGGGCACAATCAAATTTAGAGCTTAAAAAATCTAATCTGAAGAATTAGAAGAATTTGGTTTAGGAATGAAGATGTGAGTCACTATTTTAGACATTAAAAAATACAAATATATGATGATGTGATTTTTGCTGGGGTCTGTACCAAACAAACATGTTAATCTTTATCATTTTCAGAATTTGTTGATTTTGAAGCAAAAAATTACTGAAAGAAATCACTGATTCAAACTATTCAAATGTGAGAATTTGCCCTTGTGTTTTTAATATCACTGAATTCTGTACCGCAGACAACTACACATCAAGATGTCGCCGTAGGTTCTGAAAATTGCTGGATTCCATGATAGAAAAAGTAAGTCTATGTTTTTTTTTTAAATTTTGCTTACAAATATTTGATTTGTCAGTGTAAATGTAAAGTCTCACACACAGAGGCACAGAAACCACTAACAATACAAGGCTACCTGAGGTGTCACGGAGGCCCTGCTGCAGTAGACTAACTCTCTGTGCGATGGTCAAAGCTTTAATGTGAACCTTGTCAGCCAGAACCTGAAAGACAAAACAAAGCATGAGTTCTTTAGGAGCTGGAGAAGACAAGTGTTGAAAACAAGTCAGATCAAGACGGCAACTTCATTATGTTGACATACTTAACGTGTGTATGCATATATTTGTATCAGATCATTTGACAGTGGCTACCTGGTAGGCTAGTTTGCGGACGTTCTCTTTGATGTCCCGGGTGCGCTTGATTACTTTGGGGAGGGTGCGCGGAGACATTGCGATGCAGGAAAGAACGGCACGTCGCACCTCAGCATTTGTATCGTTTTCCAGTATCAACATATAGGCTGAGCAGTTGAAAGAAAGATCATTAAACAGTTAGAGGGTCAATAAAAAGGAGAAGGACACAAAAACTTGCATATCAAATCACACAAACCAAAAGCTACTTCAAAAACTGTATAAAGATTATACTAAAAATACAAGGCCACTGTGCCTTTGCAAGAAGACAGTCGTACTCACTGACTCACACTGGTCAAGTGTCTTAAAGTAGATATAACAATAGATAATGGATGTTTGGGTTCGAACACATAAGTTTAAACAATGATGTGATGAAAGAGTAGTTTCATAGAAATATAAGCCTATTTTTGCAGCGTATTTAAAAGTTGAACAATGATAAACATATTCTTAACAGACACAAAATGTGGAGTGTTTTATGTCACATTAAACAAAAAAAGTATGCAGGATGGAACATGAAAACAAACCATTGATGGTTGGACAGTCAGGATCCTTTGGCTGCTGTAGGCGCGTCATGGCCAGAGCAGCCTGAATCCTCACATTAGGGAACTTGTCAGTGACACGGACCAGCATAGCTTGGTGGATGCGATCAAAGAGGTCGTCGTCAATCTGGGCATTCTCTGCCATGCTGCCCAGCAACTTGTTGATCAGCTGGCACACACGGAAACGCACTGCGTGGCTGTTGGCTTTATGAGACTGAGAGGAAAGGATGGCAGAAATAATCCAAACAGTTTCGGAAAGGAAATGGAGTGAGACAGAAGATTGGGGGGAAAATGGAGGAAGAAGAGCAGACATGAAACAAAGGAAAGAGGATGAGCAGAAGAGAAAAATGAGTCGCATACCACAGGAGAGTGTAGGAGTGAGAAACAGATGGAGTTCAACATGAAGAGAGAGGAGACAGATGGGACAGGACAAAACAAGATTAAGGCGCAGCAGAGACATCGATCACAACAGAGCTTCTCTGCACAGTGAATGTTCAGCAGAGAGGTTTTTGCTGTCGAATAAATATTGAGCGGAACAGATTTCTTAAAAAAAACCTTTACTGCAAATGATAAACATTTTTGTGTCACAAGGTTGGCCTGTAACCATTTAGCACACATAGAACAAAGTCTAATTTGCATGCATACACTTGTGTATTAATGTTTATACCTCCAACAGGAAATTGAAGATGAAACTCAGAAATGGATGATCATCCTCATCATCGTCTTCTTCGTCTTCTTCCTCTCCGTTCTCCTGCTGTTCCTCCTCCTCATCTGTTTTAGGTGGAGACTGGAAACTCGTGGCGAACCTCGCAACAAACTCCATGACATTTTCAACTGTAGGTTCACGCTTGTAGACTATCATGGCATACTTGAGGTAGTGGACAAACTCCTCATGGAAGACGGTCTTGTCCTCAAGCTGATGGAAGAGAAGGAGGATGTCATCAATAACATGTGACAGGAATAGGTTTAAAATAAGACAGTTTCAGCAGAAAAAGGTGAGTGAATGCTGACATTGTTGCAAAATAGAATAACAATCAAAAATAAAATAAGGTTACTACAACAACAATAAAATAGAAGAGATAGTAATTATAAAATTGTATTGAGAAGAGTAATGAAAGGTTACATGATATTAGAAAATATTGCACCTGGTATTTTCAACCCAGTACTGTAAATGATATTGGGAAGAGTAATATTTCACATGATGTAATTATTCATAATTAATGATAAAGATAGTTTTGCTCCAACTTAAAGTTAGGGTTGGGTTTCATTTGGCATTTACTTTAACTAAGCTATATTTAGTGAAACATATTCAAACCCAAACCTTATTTCATATTCTTCTGTTTATTCCTTCTTGATTGCTTTTAAATCCTACTTGTGTCCCTCCATAATGCCTTGTGCTGCTGCTTCTTATCATTAATCTTTAAGACATGCCGTGTCTGATGTTTTTATTGCTCTGTTGCTGAAAGATGCTCTAAACATAAACGTGTTTTTCCTCTTAAAGAATGATTATATTCGATGATGTTACAAGAAAAAAAGATTTGCCCTACTTAAACAAACTTTTAGAGGAATGTGAGGCCATCCACACCTACAAAAAGACTGTTTTTTAAACAAGACTTACACCATGAGAAAGTATGCTATATGAAAAGATAAACACTGAAGAGACAGGACATAACAGCTTCACACAGCAGGACTTACCTTGATGTAGCGGCTCTTCAGGCTCGCCACTAGCTTTGCCTTGTTATTGTGGCCTTTCTGAGCGCGCTGAAACGCCTCTTTAATGTCAATTTCATTGTCCGCAGTCATCTTTCTTCACACAAGAACCAAGATAAAAAAAAAACAGAATCACTCCAACAGTTGTATAAACGTCCCTCGCAGTCACTTAAACACACTTATTATTCAGTAACGTATTTACTGGAGGCTAACGACAGCAGCCTGCTGGTCTCTAGAGCCTCATTAACGTTAGCTAATCAGCACCACCTCGACCCAACTCCCACAGAAACCAGCAGGGAAACAACGTAACCTTAGCAAAGTCGTGTGGGATTAAGTTGCCTAGAGACGCTTGAATTGTCTGAATTAAAGCAGACGTTCTGACATACAGAACAATACGATGTATTATCAGTTTTAAAAACGTACCTTTTCCTGTTTCCTTCTCGCAACTGCCGCCTGTTTTTAAATTCAACTGCAATGCGGTCTCGCGAGAACTGAAACGTGAATACGTAATGACGTAACGGCTACCGTTGTTTTGTTTTTTTTGCCCTGAGTTTAACCTGCCAGGCGGCTTTATCGATCAGGATCAGGTTGATTTGTGTACTGCACATGTAGCGGAGCTGAAACATAACATTGATTTGTCAGTCAGCCGATCAACAAAAAAACTAATCAGCTGCTCTGATTATTGAATAATTAATCGTGTAAGTACTTTTATTACCATGATTTTTACAACTGAAGATTTACTGCCTTTCTCTGTTTTTGTTTTAATTATTGTGAATAGCATAGCTTTTAGGTCTGGTCACTCAAAACCAGAAAACTACTGATTTTATGATTTTCTGACTTTTCGTTTATTAAATGATCACTATGTCAAGTGAGAGATTAATCGATGTGAAAAGAAAATAGAAGACTTACCCTGGCCTGAAAATCGTATCCTATTTTAGTAAAGGTTCAAATGGATTCATTTTAGCTTTTTCATCTGTTGTTGAGTAATTATGCTAAAATATATTTTACAATATTTTTGGAAAACAATTTTTGTTTTGCTTGAGGCTTACGCGTTAGTGTTGCCTACAGGTATGAATTGAGGGAAAATCGTGCCTATCGTAAAGGCACTGAAACAGCACCGACAGCGTGAGATTATGTTAACAATTAGTTTACCACACTCACATTAGGCATATACTGGCTTTGGTCGGGTAATTGTGATATGTTATCTTAAAGAATAGAATCAGGTAATTGTGTGGCCTAATTGTGATTGGATGAATGAAATCAGCAATCACAATGCTGCTTATATTTCATGTCCTATATTTGAGCCATATAGACCAGTAGTGTACAAACCCTTTGTCTGTGTTGTGATGTCCAAGGCAGCAGCTGCCAGGCAGCTGTGGAGCACTCACAGCAGCTCACCCATGGGAAGGGCAGGAGAAACCATTTCCACAGGCATACAGGGCACCTTGTGTTATGTCAACAGGAGCCATCTATCTCTGGAAATCAATTTAATATAGAGGGTACTCCGTCAGGCTTCTGCTCTAGACCTGCGTGCCTGTGGACGTAGGATTATCTGAGAGGTGTATTATCATATTAAATATTTATGCTGGTGGAAGCAGGGGCTAAAAGTCTCTCCATTAGTCCATACACCTGCGATGTTATGAGCCAAAAAGATGTGAAAGGACAGCCTTGAGTGCTTCTGTAAATCCACGGGCACACACACTGGGTGCTCCTAAGACATCCAAATGCTTCCCAGAGAGAAACACTGCCCTCTGTTAAACTGCTTTAACATTCAATCATCAAAGTTCATTATCCATTATCCTGCACTCATTTAGTACAGGCCAATACTTATAGTTTGGAATCACTCCATCAAACACAGAGACCGATGTACACATTAAAGACGTTTAAAGTCATATAATATACTGTACATCTTTCTGTGACAAAGGTTTGATTACACACTGGGCAAAGCAGGCAAATGCCCAGGCGTACCACAGAGGTCCCCAGAAGCTGCAGGTTCACAATGTACAATTTAATTTACGATCATTTCAGTAACAGCAAATTAGTTTGGGCAAATGCCCGACTAAAGAATATGTACTAAGGCTGGTCCTGCACTGTCCTGTAGTCCTATTCAGAGGCCTCAGTATACTTTACACAAAGTAGGTCAAAAGATGGGGCCGTGTCTAGAGATAAAACTGTTCATAGCTCTTCCAAAATGCAACACCCGTCACCCCTCTGCCTCCCTAATCTCTCTCCAAGAACTCAGTGTCTTTAGTCACAAATGCAATGAATCGTACAAACGGGCACCACAGCACACACTTTTGGACAGTCGCTCCTCGAAGGCATTCATGGTGTTGCACTCAGTTGGATAAATGAAAACTGATGGAAGAATCAAAAAAGAAGTTCTTAAGAAAAGAAGTTCAAAGCGCAACTCACAAAACAATGCCATTCGTGATGTGCGTTGCCTATAACAGTAGTATCACCAATATACGGTACTACACTGTGGCATCAGTTTCATTTGTCATGAACTGAGATGAAACTCCTTCATCACAAACACTAACTGCAGGGTGTCCATGTGTGGCATCAAAGATTGAATTGCCAGAAAGCAGAACAGATACAGTAATCAATGTCAAAATGTTGAAAATGAAGTTGGGCTCAATCAAAGCTTAACAAAACTTAACACCACAAGTAGTTACGCAGTCGTGATTCAAACTGACAAGAGGAATCTATTAAAATACATAAAATATTTGCCTCTTAAATGTAGTAAAGTGGAATAGTAAAGCAGCAGAAAATGTAAATACTCAAGTAAAGTACAAATACCTCAAAATTGCGCATAAGTACAGCACTTGATGGACTCTGTGGAAGAGGAACCACAACACAGTTATAAAAAGCTCATTCTAAGGTGAATGAAAATGCTTAAATCCTACACATTGAACCTTTGACACTTGAATAAAATATGTACAGCTGGAAAATTAACGAGATAAAAGAATATACTGCACGGCTCTTGATAAAAACTAGACACACATTATATTTAAAAAATAATAATAATAATAACATTTGACTTTGGGTGATACATTCAAACTGTAAATATCCTGTTCATTACATCTCAGAGGTTGTGTTGAGACAGAAGAACTGTACAGACCACATTTGAAAAAGGGGAGACTGCATCCATAAAGGCCAACAAGCCTGACTGCTGAAAAACACGATACAAATTAAAAAAAAAAAGAATAAAATAAAAGATACTAGTAACTAGTTATCACATGTGTTATGTACAACATTTGACTCCAAAATGTGGTGAAGCGTAAGTATAAAGTAGAGGAAAATGTCATTACTCAAGTACAAGCACCTCAAAAAGGTTACTTGAGTAAATGTACTCAGTTACATTCCATCACTGCACAAGATGTACCTCATCAGGAGGATCCCACAGGCCTGCGATGTGTTGCTGTTCAGTGCTGAGCTCATATAGGCCTACTCAGTGTCTTGTGTTTACGGCATCTGGCTGATGGAGTAAAAAATCACACGACCGGACCCCAGAGACCCCCACCTCCCCTCTCCACCTCCTCTCTTCTCCGCTTCCTCCTCCCCTCCACCCGGTGATCGGCATTGATACAGCAGCGCCGGTAGGGGCGGGGCAGCACTGCAGCAGTGCGCCTCTCTCTCCAGCTGTCTCCGGTAATGTTCCACAGGATACACACGCCCCTCTCCGCCCCTGCCGCGAGACAGGTGGTTGGACCGTACGCCTTCATCCTCGAGCGCTCCCCTCTTATAATATAAAATCAACAACATATCTGTGGACAGCGGGGAAGGGTCGGCTGACGCGAGC
>OMLP01009336.1:1746-47060 GCA_900302685.1 Spondyliosoma cantharus | reverse complement strand
CTAGTTAATAATGTAGAACTTTGTAAATAACTAAACTATGTCTTGCTTTGTGGCATGTCAAGTTGTCATGTAAGTGGAGTTATGTGACAGGAGGGAAACAGAAAGCTAGCTTTCAATCCATAAATGCACTTCAAGTTTATAGTAGTACATTCATATTCTTGCATTAATGCTATGTAGGTGTTCATTTACGTAACATAAAGCTATTTGTTGGAGCTTAAAACCCTTTTTTCAATGAAAAAAATCTCCTACATGGATTCATCCCTGTTACTGCTCTCAGAAACTAGAAAAGAATAGAAATGAAGACATGAAATGCAATAAACCTATTAAAATCTTAATTAGAGGAATAAAATAATATAGAGTACAATAAAGGCTAGGATGAAAGATTAGTTAAAACAGATTAGAACAACAAAATATATGTAAAATAATTAATAAAAAGCAGATTAAAGAACAACAAAAGAAAGGAATGTTTCCTAATCAAAATAAGGCTGTAGAGGTTTGTTCTAAGTTTACATAAAATATTTCAACACTTCCATGTTCAGGAATGTTAACATTGAGTTCTTTGTGTTGCCAATTTCACTCACTCACACTTGTTCTTTAATAAAACATATACCATGGTATGTGATTGCTTGTGAATATATAATATCTTGGGTTAAAGAGTGTTGTGCTATAATGTACATTTTGAATGCAATATTATTTGCATATCCTAGTGAAGAAAATATAGAAATGTATTTCATTAGTTTTGGAGACTGAAACAGGGGCCAAAGGTGGTTGCAGTGCTCATGTGCTGCCCCTAGAACCCCCCCACATTTAAAACTGCTGCTCCACCCCTGCCCCCTGTTGTAAGCAGTGCTGTGTTCTAGACCAACAAAGTGTTGGTGCAACTCTGGAACTAGTTTTCCTGGTCGAGAGGCACTATTTCGGCTGTCAAAATGCATTGAACAGAGTAGGTACTGGCTCCAAACCAGCAAGCTTTGTCAAAAAGAGTGTATGTGGCCCCTTCTAGCCTGACTGTCTGATGATGATGATGATGATGATTTGGTGAGTTAACGATAGGAAGGACTTCTAAAAACTTTGAAAGAAGATATTTATAATCCCCTCTCAGTTAGACTTTACAACACAGACTATGAGATGACTTACCTTCTGGTTCCAGAGAAAATTGGGGTTCTGGGGTCCTTTTTCCTCATGAACTCAATGATTTTGAGCTCTCTCTTAGCAGTTTGGGCAGGGAGCTCAGGGGCAGAGGGGAACAGGGCTTGTTCAAGTTCGGCCTCAGATACCGGCCAGTTTAACAACTCAGACAAACGCTCACTAGGTGCAATTGTGTGGAAGTGCCGGGTTTGGGGAACAGTGGAGGAGGGTAATTTTGTGAAGGTGAACAAGGTAAAGAGGTTATAAAGGGAAGAAGAGACAAAAGAAAGAGGAAAAATTGAACATGCAAACAACTTGCACATTGAAAAGACATGCAAGAGGAAACAAGAGCGTAAAAGCATAAAAGATAGGGGGAGTGGGGTGTCCCATTTGCATCATATATGTGCCCATATGTGTGGACGAGTTTGTTTGTCATTCATTTGTCTTTACTTACCTGTTCCATCTTTCGACAATACAAAATATATTTTGCGAGGCAAGTGAAGGACAAGGGACGGGTCAGTGATTTGATTTGTACCTGTTTCCATGGACGTGAGAGGCACAAAAGGCGAAGCTGTAGTGCAGCAGGGTGGGGTCAATCATGGCTCCATTCTCCGCCCTCTCGAGCAGATCACTCAGGTAACATAAATGCCGATGGCAGCCACGAACACCATAGCGTGCACAGTACTCGTCCAAGACAAACACTTGACCTGGACTAAACCAGCCCTGTGGGTAACACACAAACAAACACTGCTGTGTGACTCTTCAGAGGCAACCTCAGGAGCCTCGGCAGCGCTCTTCATAATACTCATATAAATGTCATATGACTTTGTCTTGGTGTAATCACAAGATCTTTTATAAGACTGGACTGTCTATGGTTGGCTGGTGCACGGAACTGCCTAGTTTAACAATTTTCGCCAGCTTCCATTTTTGAAAGACAGGAAACAAAATAGCTGCCACTTCCTGTTAACATATATTACAATTAAACAGTACGTTGAAATATATTTCTGAAAACAAGCACAAAGCATATAGGAAAGGCAGTAACATATTCTTGGATAGTATTTGATCAATACATCCAGTACACAGGCAGTGTGTTGGCCAGGCAGCTCTTTCTCTTGATCTGACTTCCATAGTCTTTGTGCTCATGGAGGCAGGCAAACAAAAACATGAAAGCCCTAGATGCATCATCCTGTAGTCTTGGCAAATGAGCAAGGAGCTGTTTATAGATTTGTTCATTTGCATGCACTGCACCACGCTGTAATGATACAAATCTGGTTGAAAATCAGTAAAGCATCCCTTTAAACGTTCCATATTATGCTTATTTTAATTATTATTAAGTTCAGTCATTTATTGTGGGTGCCTACTTGAAAAATGTCCACATGCTTTAATGTTCAAAAAAACTATTGTTTTTCTCATAGTGTCCATTGCCGGCAGGACTTCTATTCACCCTCAGTCTGATAATCCATTTTAGTCTTGTCTCTTCAAGGCCCTCCTCACAACCATCCCAGTCTGCTCTGACTGGTCAGCTGTCACAGAGGTGAGCCGGCCCTTGTCTACCGTGTTTCAGACTCAGCTTGTGCTGGGTGTGTTGGAGTGGTAATTGTATTGTAGTGACATCACAACCTTACATAAGTCCTTTTGACTCATTTGAAGGCACAGTTCCTGAATGTGGGCTGTGTGCATTTGTCCTTGCATTGCATGTTTGGTGCCTATACCTGCTTTATAATAGAACGTGAAGTATATCTTTATCAGATTGTCCAAAAGCTGCTAGGTATTTTAAGGCAAAACATTGTCTTTTTCTAACCTTCCTAAGTTGTTTTACTGCCTAAACCTAAACACAGCATTGCCACCAAATAACACTGGAAAAGTATCAGTATCCGTATACAGTATACTAGCAGATATGTACAGTGCCAACATTTATTCTGAGAATTGGGCTGGTTCTACACAGTCTTACACAGTCACGGTTGCATTGATATAAAGCCTTTCCTCACCAGGCAGGAGTAGGAGTCATTGAGTCTGTGGTCCAGAGTGAGGCGCTGCACCAGCTCAAACAGCGAGCCGTGGTCAAAGTTACAGGGGTTGGCTGAAATAAACTCATCCATGCCATGCTTCTGGGCTCGATCAGCATCTGTACACATTCACGCATCCAATTGGGAGACAAAGAAAGAGAGAGAGATAGAAACGGAGGGCAAATGTCAGAGCATGGTAGAATGATAATACTTAATTTTTTTGTTGCACTCACAAAAATGGAATCGAAACAAATTGGAAGTAATAATTACAAATAATAAGAAGTGGCAACAATAAAACAATGCTGTACACATTTTTATTTCAAGGATAGAGTAAGGTTTTGTTAACTGCCAGATTAAGTTAAATAAAGTAATTATTCCAACTTTGCAAAATGTAAAAATACACCAAAGATATAAATTAATTTTATACAAGTTTTGGAAACTCATTTATATGCAACAGCACTCTGTGATCTATGAAAGTGATCACATCTTTGAAAATACTCCAATTGGGGTGCCGTTTAGCTCAATCGGTAGAGCAGGCGTCCCATGTACAGAGGCTTTGTCCTCACTGCAGTGGACCTGGGTTCCACTCCCGGCCCTTTGCTGCGTATCACTCCCCCTCTGTTTCCTGTCAAATCTTCATCTGATCTATCAATAATCCATAAAGGCCAAAAAAGTACTTTAAAAAAAAACTACTCCAATCAGTTAAAAGGTTATGTATCCAGCATTGATTCTATTATTGCTCCTTCTTAAGTGTTGCCAGTTTTGACTCAATAGGCAGTGTAAAGTTAAGGTGGACCGGAGAGTTTTTCATGTATCTTTCAGGAAGTGACTGCTGATCTTGAGGTTAAAGGTTTGCTCTGAGGTCATGTTCATTTTGTGTTCATGCATATTCACATCTGTGTCTATACTTGTCGATTTGAATCAAAGCAAAAACGACAAAAAACAACATCTAAACCTTTTGTTCAGCTCTTACATTTACATTGTATATATATTGATTTTCCATTGAATGCTAATGAAATATTTGCAGCATATAGTTGGGACACAGTCAGAGTTTGTGAAAACCTGGAGGAAGGATTACAAACACTAACACTAACTAGCATTTTACTGCTGCCAGCTGTATAGGTGGACTCATAAACCGAAGGGTTAATTGTTTTGCCAACATTACTTCATCAATAATTTGTGGAGGAGAGTGCAATCATGGCATTACCCATTTCAGATTTAACCAACATCAATCCTTCCATTTTCACATTATAGGTTGGCCAATCAAAATGCTGGTATGAAATAATGCAGCTTTTAATCGAGTACCACCACAAATCAGCTGGTAGCATAAACAATAACAATGGATAACAACAAATAAAGGACGGTATCACAATCACCAGAAATGTTTGAGTTTTTCAAGATTTGTGGATTAACACTGTAAACAAATCGTGCTTTATGAGCAAAACCATTCAACAGTGTCTTGGAGTAGTGATTACCTCTAAAAAAAGAAGACAAGCAATCACACAATAATATACGAAGCATCTTCTAAAGATGTCTGTGTTTTACCATTGGTGTAATTAAAATTATATTGTTGTAGGCAATCAAAGGGGAGCCATGCAAGATTGCTGTGCAGCTGGATTGCCTTTACAAAACTAAAGATACCACCTCTCTGTGCTTTGGACACATCTACTGTCTTACAACACAGCCCCATGGTCCATAATGGTCCATGGGGGCCATTGTCCATAATTAATCATTGTCCTGAACATCTCAAAATAAGAAAAGGTTGTGGACAATTGATTAATGACAAAACAGACAGCTTCAAATACATTTCAACAAATAATTTGGGGGTATGACTATTTTTCTATTTTACTTCTTTTTTTTTTTTCATTTTGCAAAGTTACTTGGGGCTGTAAATCTGTACAAACCTACAGTTTGGCCGCACCAGGCTTTGCTAAGGTGATACAACAAGGGTGGCCCTGCTCTGTTTCCACTTTCTTAAGTCTAGAATTTACATGTCAATAGGTTAATGAATCACCTGCTGAAGAGCTGTGACAAGTCAAACACTGTTTGGGAGTAAGTGCTTGAGACAAGGAGTCTGAGTGGCTCAGAGAAAAATAAAATCTGGGCACAATACATGAAAATAACTAAAGCCATCAATACAGGGCGTCCTGTCCAATACTCGGTTTTTGAGGCCGATAATGATGTTATGGAGTAAAAACTTCAGAAAACTATATATCGGCTGATATAAATGACCATTGTGGCTGATACAAAAAACATTTTTTGCAATGATCTTTCAAATGTGGCTTTTAAACACACATAAACGCAAGTCTAAAAAAAACTTTACATGTAAGCGCATACTGAACAACATCTGTGAACACACCAATGTACCCGTGATAGGCAGATGCCGAAGTATTTAATCGGCTAATTAACTACATTTCCAAAAACCCACTAACCCATAGTAAAACCTTTGCTTTCAAGGCTCCTTGACATGTGGCACGTTCAGGCATTTCCATGCTTTGCCCAGTTGGTAAACCAGACTTGTACACTAGCTAATTGTACCTGGTCACAGAGTATATATACTTGATCATTATTTTCATACAACCACATGGCTCAACTACATCACTTTTCATCCTCGGGCTACAGGCTTCACCTCGTACAAGATAACAGGCTCTCAGTGTAACATCGGCTGTGTCCGTTATCACTCCCTACCTTTTAGAGCGTGCACTATACTCACACTGCCATTTTATTTGAGTGTCTGAATTCTGTCCCATCAGTCAGAAAGAACCTGGGACTGGTGTGAATGAAGGTTATACTCAGCTACACAGCAATCAAGAGATTTGTCAGCCAACGTCCTCTTCACTGCCCAATGAAGGCACCCCAGCTGTCAATCAACAAACAAAACAAAGAGCGGGATGCTGGGAGCTGATTGTGTCCCCTCAACAAGTCCCCCTACCACCCTCCCCCAAAATTCTAAAAAGGTGACATTGTGGTGCCCCTTTGGTCTGTAGCTGGTGGCCTGTCAGGTCTGTTTGATTTGAGTGAGCTCGAGTGGAGGCGGGAGGGCTGGACAGTAACATGCAGTGACATTAGTCACCCCCGTCCGTCTGGGCTGGGGAAGGACGGCCCTGACAATGATTGATGGCTGCTATTCATTTATAGATCCAGAGGAGAGGAACTGGGAGGCAGCAGACACACTGCTGGTCCTGGGTTTGATGGTCAAAACCATTTGAGGCTATATAGCATATGGCTTTTTGGTAGACTGACCATGGAACAAACTTGTGTAGATCTCAAACTGATGTTCTTATGCCTAGTCTCGCTCACCTACACCTCTGTATACCTAATTATGTATCATCAGTGAGTAGTTATTATCGCTAGAAAAATGCAATCTCTGAAGATATTGCGCTGGGATTGCTGGCTCCTGAAAAGATGATGCTTAGCTGCTGGGAAAAACTGAGAGTTAAACTCTAGTGTGTAAGTTTTGAATTTCTCCTAGCTCAGCGTTGATGTTTTGCTGTGGGAGTTCTGGCTGCAGAAAAGTTGACATTGAGCTGCTTTGGAAAGCTGGAGGCTGGACTGTATTGCTTAATGTATAGCTGAGAGCTGAACAACACTGCTTGATGAATGATTGGAAGTTAAACTGCTTTGCTTGTTCAATGTTGTATGAAGTAGCAGCTAAATATGAACGACCACAAGTCTCATGGAAATAGCAATAAAGCATTACCAGTGTACCAGAGTCATTTCGCGAGGGTTGTGATGGAACTGCGGTCAAGCCAGCCGTCACTCCGATCTCCGTGGTCAAATCAGTCACACAGCCGTGTACAAGTATTCTCAGCATTATGGTAAATGCGGAGAAATAGCGTATTTACTTTCGGTTTTCAAAATAAAGGTATTAAGAACAGTAAGCTATAATTCGAACCTACATTTAAAATAAAATATGTTACATTAAAGTGTTTCATGCACCCATGATGAATAAAAAACACTTAATATCAAGTATCTTTACTGCACCAGTGTGGAGAAATGCTAAAATAAAAGCCCCATATTTATGCCTCCAGATTGCATATTTTACCATATTTGAGGTGCTGTAAAAACACTTTGCTCAATATTTCCTGGCTACTGATTGTATATTTGACTTTTACACATCTACAACTATACTTGGTATCAAGCAAATGACCTGTAAATGACAACATCCGGTCTCAGAATATGAAAAAACAGGCCTTTTTTCCGTTCCTGTTTTCAAGTGATTTTATTTTTTGTTATATGAAATAGAAAATCAAAATCAAATCATTTTTTAAATTTCGC
The DNA here is from genome assembly GCA_900302685.1 of Spondyliosoma cantharus. Lineage (NCBI taxonomy): Eukaryota > Metazoa > Chordata > Actinopteri > Spariformes > Sparidae > Spondyliosoma > Spondyliosoma cantharus. The sequence goes on along the minus strand of OMLP01009336.1, from coordinate 39,648 downwards.
TCATGCCTTTTTGACCATGAAAAAGAAAAATGCCTTGTATTTCAATTTTAATTTTTGTATTTTAAAACAAAAAAATCAAATAACCACTAGTTGTTTTTTTTTTAATACCCGTTTCTGAAAGGAAAATCGAATGACCAAAAGACACACGGAAATGCAGATAGTAAAACAAATTGGCCATTTAAATGCCTGAATAAAATCTGTATTCCTAATTCAATTTGTGAATCCAGCTATTTATTTGTCTTTTCAAATAGATTTCTAAATTCCATTATTTATTTATGAATTCATTAATGCATTTTTCAGTTATGTGTTTTTTGACTGATAAATTTTGTTTTTGTAAACCCCTTTTTATTTTTACTGATGGATTAATATTTCATTTGTAAATTCTATTTATAATTCCTACTTTTATTGCCCATTAAAATATCAAATAATGAATTACTTAATGTAATCTATTTCTTAACAGATTCACAAATTAATTTGTAAACTAATTTATTAATGTCTATATTGTCACACTGCGGTGAGGGATGTCTCGTGCTGGGTTTTTTTGTCTCGTGAATTCTTGTTTTATTTTGAAAAGTAACTTCCCTCTCGTTTCAGGTCACTTGCCCTTCCTCATGTGTCACCGGTCTGATGTCTGCCCTGATCCCTCATTGTTTCCACCTGCTCCCCATTACCCTCATGTGTCTCATAGTCTGCGTCTCCCTTAGTCCTGTGCCTGAGTATTTCGTTCAGTCGTGTACCTCAGCCTAACGTCACAGTCGTGTCTTTGATCCTTGCTAATTATTTCCCCGTTTGCATATCTGCATCCTTGTTTTTCCTCTTATGTAGAGTGATTTTTTGTTGTACTTTTGTCAGCATAGTTCTGCAGCTAAGTTAAGTTTATAGCCGATTTTCCTTCCTCCGCTGGAGCGTTTTGTGTTTATAAGTTTCAGAGCATTAGTGCCTAGAATAGAAGTTTATTGCCTTTTCCTTTTTCCTCTTACGAGTGATTTTCTGTTGTTCTTATTTTGTACCCGGAGGTCTTTTGCTTCCGCGTTTTGATTTATGCGCTTCTCATTCGAGTCTAGTAAGACTAGATTAGAAAGTGATTTTTCATAGCCTGTTGGTTTATCACTCTGTCATAAAAGAAAGAAACAAGAGTTTCAGAATAAAAGCCTGTCTAACTGTCTACACTCTGCATCTGAGTCCTCATTTAAGCCCAGGCCTGACAGAAGTATGCTGAATTTATTTGCTGCAAGGTATTTTCAATTATTTAATGCCTTTTGATTATGTTTGAGACCTCTGCTAGTTTAAACTCATCCCTGCCTTGATTTCACTCCAACAACAATTTCCGAAAGTCATGTAGAACATTCAGTTCTCTTGAATGTTTATACTGTACCAACTGTAATATTTATAACAATAATTATTGAATTCTGTTTTTTTCTCCTGTATCCAAGGTAAATTATGAAATCACTTTAAACACCCTCTCTTTTTAGCTTTTAATTAATTTTTTTCATCTGTAAATTCTTTCCGAAAATAGTGAAAAACTATTTTCATCACAATTTCCTAGAATTCAAGGAAATGTTTTCACAATCCACTCACTAGAAAAGGTTTCTGCAAACCACAGATATGTTGGAACCTTACATTTCTTTATCTGGCAACTCTACGTTTCCTTAGGCTCAAGTTTTTATTTGCTTTGTGACAACGCTGTGGTTAGGTTTAGGCACAAAAACTCACTGGGTTAAGGTTGGGAAAAGGTCGTGTTTTGGCCTAAAACACCTATTTGTGATCGCCTCTAACACGGTGTAACACATGTAACGTAAACATATTATTACACACATAATATATAATATTAATGTTATGTCAGTATGGTACACATGACGCCATGGGTGCAGATCCCTGGGGGGATGTCCCCCCAGTTTCTGAAAAACATGAATTGTCCCCCCCAATAATAATGGCTGTTTAGGACAAATAAATAAGAAAGGTAAGCACAATAAATGATTCCCTGTGCAGTACTTTTTGAATGATATGGCGAGCCTCTACGAAGTTGTGATTTATGGTGACATGGTGCATTGAGTTGCATACTGGCAAAAAAAAAATCACATTTGTGTCCCCCCCAATCCTGACATCGGATCTGCACCCCTGCATGACACAAACAAATGTTAACTGCCATCATTTTATCCTGGCAACTTGGCTGTGTTTTCTTTATCAATGGAACTTATTTGTAGATTTTTGCCCTCAAATGACAGAAAATTGAGAAAAATGTCCACCATAGCATCCTAAAGATCCTCATATGTTTTGTTTTGTCTGACCACCCCAAAGAGGTTCCACTTGATATGATGAATGATATGAAACAGAGAAAGGGAGGAAATCCTCACACTAGAGACACTATGTGAGGATTACACCAGAGGATTACTGTATGATTCTCTGAAAGATTGACACTGAACGACTGAGCAGTCAACTAATCTCTCGACAGCAGAATGAGGCAGGGCAGACAGGGCTGCAGTGTGTATCTGACAGCCATAGTGGGGGAGGCTAATTTCCTGGGCTGACCCACCAACCTGGTTTACGCAATTAAAATGAGTGCGTGTGCATGTGTGTATGTGTGTGTGTGTGTGAGCGAGAGAGAGAGCATAGCCACAGGCATTGTGCCAGCCACTGACACATGGTAATTTGACTGTGATGCTCTGCTCCTCAACAAGCAGCGATTTCAAAGTACAGCTGCTGCAGCTGTTTATTCAGTTGAAAATGCAGATTCATATGCTGTTATTGTTCTGCAGTAGCTATCTGGATACATTTAAAAAGCTCTTGAGTGTGTATGTGTCTCTACATGTGTCAGTTATCAGGCATGTTGCACATTTGTCCAACACATGGTCTTTACAAAATTCATCAAGAAAAATGATCTCTCTCTCTCTCTCAGGCGACGACGTGGTGTCCATGGCGGACTCCACCATCACCGCTGACGACATTGAAGGGGAGCTTTTCAAGATCGAGAGGATCAGGGATGTCCTGGTCAGGAGGGAGTCAGAGCTCAGATACATGTGAGTAAACATGCCAACATTAGTATGGACAAGCTGGATTTTGGCTTATTAACAGGATTAGTTCACCCAAAAATGAAAATGCCGTCTGTATCTTCTCACACAGGTGCCTATGTAAACTCTAGGGAGGTTTCATAGTACACAAAATAATTTTCTGGAAATACAGTGTGCACAAACATAAAATGGCTTCATACAGCTCGTCCAGCATAATCCAAGTCTTATTAGCCTGCCCCCCTTTCAAAGTCAGTGCACAAGCTTGACTGTGAGAAATCTGAATAAAAGAATGATTCAAATAATTAATCAGTCAAGAAAGTGCACTGATCAAGCCATACCGGCATGTATTATAGAGGTAAGAAGTTTTTATATCTTCAGGCTTTGGCTGTTCCCAAACCAGTTGGCCATTTTAGCCCTTTTTTCCATTCAGGTGCACAGCTTGGCATCAGAAACACACCACTGCCCTCTATTCTCTCCCCTCATTTCCCTCCATCACGCCCCAAGCTGGCCCCCATTAAAATTTCAATGGCTTTACCTTTGCTTCCTCTAAGCAGCCTAATGCACGGATATTTATTCATCTGCTCCTCTGAAAGATAGGCAGCAACGCTGCTCAGACAGCGGGGGGGATGTGAGGAGTGGCGTGTGAGGAGTAGCAAGCACAAACCAAACAGATAAAGTGGGAGAATGAGAGACTGGAGGAGGAGGAAGAGGAGGAGGGGAGAGGATGGAGATAGAGAGTCTTGATTTGAAGCACATTTTCTCCAAGCCATCCACAAACAAACAAAGCCCCAAGGTGGGTTTTCTTCCAGTATAATAAGTAAAGCATATCATTTGTATTCCAGACCTCATGGCCATTTCTCCACCGACACGTCTTTAGGGAGCATCTTTACATGACAGGTAGATGAGGCACGGTGGTGACGAGGCTCTCGCTTCGCTGACATTGATTAATGTGTAGTTTTTAAATCTGACACTTTGAATAGCCCACCTGTATGTGTGTGTCTCTAAAAAAGACCTTGTTGCTGTGATACTGGGGTCACGTGAGGACCTCTCACTCCAAAGTGTCTTCCACTCCACCTCCGTGTCAGTAATGATCCACTGATATGACGGGTCAGCGAAAGCTATCAGACCCATCACAGGGATTTTTCCTGCTCAGAAAAGATTGTTATGTCCTCTGTGAAATGGCCTAAAAGATCAAAATCGAGCTGTCTTTGTTTGAATTTCATTTTCCCGAACAGTAGAGTCATGATTGCACTTCTCGCTTCACCCTTTAAAGTAGAAAGTGAGCTGATATGCAGCTTGTGCAGCGCTGATGTGTGTTTCTTTTGTTTCATCATGCCCATGCAGGATGGATGACATTCAGCTGTGCAAGGAGATCACTCGACTAAAGAAGGACCTGAATAAATTAGTGTCCATACCAGGTAGGAGTCCTCTGGATATTGATAGTTAAAGGTAGAAAAAAAGTAAAAATAATAAATAAAAAAGTAAGTAGCTGTGTTAAAGTGGACAATATTTCCTCAATCTTATTGAAATCATTCTGATTAGAGAATCAATTTAAGGGTTTACATGAAGCTAATCCGATACAGATGTGTGTTTACATGCCCTGAACATTTGATCAGTTGTAGCCTCAACTTTGGAGGCTGATGGGGAGTAATGCATTAACTCTGCTAAAAAACACTGTCACTCAGGAAAACTAGCTACATTGCTCTATTTGCCTCTGCAAACACTGTACAAATCATAGTTTTCCCAGGATGGGGGGTGGTTATGTCCCTGTGTCACCCTGGGAATTCTTGCTAGTACTCCAGACTTGAATGAAAAGCACAGAGCAGGTGCAGTGGTATCAGTCTTCTCAATAATACTACTAATCATCACATTTACCAAACAAGCAGTAGATTCTCAGCTGTCCTGTGCTGCAGATAATGACAAGTCCAACGACGACCGGCAGAAGGAAGAAGAGCTGCTGCAGCAGATCCACAAGCTGGTAGAGACCAGAGATTTCCTGGTGGACGATGTGGAGTTTGAACGACTCAGGTGTGTTTCTGCCTCACTACGGCTCGGTAGGAGTCCTTTGGTGTTTGTCACTGTAGGTTGTGAATAAATAAATAAATGAATAAATAAATATGGAGAAAGAAAAAAATGTAAATCCTACTGCACATATAAAAATCCAGCAGATAGAGAAGCAGTACACATACAGTATGGCATTCATGCAGTCTCCCCCAAAAGGTCTCAAGGAATTTTTCACACAAGTAGAAAAAATGAAAGTTTGACATGTATTTTTTCATTTAAGGAGCTCAGAGCTTTGACGATGCCAATTCATGAGCACGATTCATTAAAATTCTAACTGACCGGGCTCATGTTGGAACCTCCGGGAAAGTTGTTTCTTGTTTGAGTATCATCCAGGCTTCCACATAGACGCCCCATCGCACTCTATTAAAAGACACCTGAGGCAGAGCTCTGTGAGGGAGTGAACCTCAGAGCGCACAGCAGAGAGCCGCTTCAATTAAAGATGCGTCAGCATGTGTTAGCATGCGTCAGCGAGGGTACTGCAAGACAAGCTGCCAATAGTTTAATAAAAAAAATTGGTTGCATCTATTTTGTCATTTTCCAGATGCACCGACCATCTTAGTTCTGTTCATGCTGATCCTGATGAAGCGCGTACATCCTTGCAGGTTTTTAACTTGTGATTGAATGTGACTTGACAGCAGGTGACCAGATGTGGTCTAACAGTATAAAGGAAGGATTTCAGGTTTTAATCCTCCCACCACTCTGATTCTCAGAAAGTATCAAGAAGTGTTGGTTTACGTCATCAACACTTTGTGTTGGCAGCTGCCAACGTGCTGTGAAAAGGCTGAAGGGGCTGCTGGGAAGGTGAGAGGCAGGAAGCAGGAGAACAACAGTGCGGTAATGGATCGCAGAGAGGAGAGGCTGTGACGGCGCTCAAGGCCATGTTGTCCATGCTGATAAATTTAGAAGTTTTATGTTGTGGTGCTTTCACTCTAGCTGTCTTTCACAAGAAAATTCTGTCTGCAGTGTTCGTGTTTTCGCTTTTATATCCTAAGCAGTTTGCACAGTCGGTGTTACAGAGACATAGTAAGAATTTTTAAAATTACAAAAACAAATAAAGCTTTTTGGCTGTAGAATATCAAAATACTACTACTATACTAACCTAATCTTATTAGACACTCCAGACAGTGAGTTTTTCTTTGGTGATAAAATAAATCACGGTGTATGTTATCGTATCGTCAAGCACATGGAAAATTGTTTAAAATCACAATTATATCATATCGAATCCAAGGTGTCATGATAGTATCGTGATGTGTGGCCCACCGCTAAAGGCACTGCAAAGATCCAAATATGCTAAATGTGTAGGGTGCGTTTATTCAATCTTAAAATCCCTTCGTATAAGAGAGCAGCTGCCAGATTTATTGAATTTTCTGTAGAACCTCTCAGAGTAAATCTAATCTTTTCCAATAGCAAGAGCCGTATTAGGTTTCTTATCCGGTGGGAAGGTGTTTCATCTCTCCAATTTATTCATACTTACCACCCCTTCCCATATTCCCCGGAGACCCCTGTTTTTCATTGGCCTCTGCTGGTTTCCTCTCCTGGTCACATTTCTCTTGTATCCCTCCAGAATTATGACAAATTATATTACCTTTTCCCCCTTTTAGTTATCACTACCTGTATCTGACACTGCATTGCTTGCTTGTAGTCTGCTGTGCTGTTGCGTCTTGACCTTAGTAATTGTGTCTCTCACTTACTGAGGAGGCAACAAGACAAGGCAACATGGAAAAGAGATATTAAAAGAGAAGAGAAAGAAATATTCAAGCAAATCTGTGCTTGTGAAATAAATGGCAAATCCCGGCAGTATAACGTAGAGACCATACTTGACTTTTATGTCTGTACAACAAGGAATTATTCTCAGGATATCTTTTGGCCCTCTGCTCTTTGTGATCTGAAGGTAATTGAAGACTAAAATGGTCCAGGTGTTTTTTGTATTCATGTATCTCTACTGAATGTATTTCAATTTGTCTCTCTTTCTACAGGGAGAAAGAAGAGGATAAAGAAATGGCCGATTTTCTGAAGTCCAAATTCCCAAGATGTATGAAGAAGACAGGTATTTAAGCGTAATGCTGTAACATTGTGCTTCATCAAAGTCTCCACATGTGACACCAAATTAGCAGCGAGATTTCCAGATGTTGTCCATTTATGCATGGGTGGCATGAAGTATGAGATCGTGTTAATTATTATTTTTGTCTAAGCGCCTCATTCCTACTGTCATGACCAACATTACAGTATCTCATAGTTTATGAAATTATTTTTTTTTATTTGAATGTAACAGATAAATAGAAATATCAATCTCAACACAACAGAGAGATGCCTTAATATAAAGTATAAAATATAAATATAAGTACCAAATATAATTTGAATATGATTTTTTCTTTTTCTGGATTCCAGGTGTCCCCAGACGGGTCCCGTCCAGGGTTCAGCAGACCTCCTCTCCCTTCACCAAGACAGGCCTCACCCTGCTGAAGGAGTGCTGTGGCTTCACCTGCTCTATCATGTAGCCTGGAGTCATAATGGGAGCCCCCACACCAGGGCCATCACGGGGGCCACAAACACTAATGGGAGTCAATATTTCCAGTTTCAGCTTTTCAGTCAGAGAAAGACTTTGAAGCGCGGATTGAGCGCTGCAGACAAAAGTTGAGAATTTCTCAGGCGGGAGAGTAAAGGATGTTGCAAAGATCATCTGCCGTGTTCTCACACACGTGTTTGTCTTGTGTCCGATCTGTTTTGCCTCATTCATATCCGATTTTGTTTTCATCCCGTGTCACTGCTCCCCAAATCTCTCGTCCCTCCCTGTTTTCAGTTATCCCTGTTATCATCACTGTTCAGCCACATTCTCCTGATTATAAGTTTATAACAAGACAACACTCAACATGGTGTATTTATTTCTCTTTTTTCAGGCCGACAGGGCAGCGTTTGGAGGACAGAAACAGCATAGCACAAGTCAGGCATTTATGGTATACACACTAATTGGATTGACTAGCCTACCAGTTTTATATTTAAAGACCTAACTGAGCTGTGATAAGTGTCATCTTGCTCATTAAAAAAGTAGCTGCTGTTGCAGAAGTCAGCAGGCCAGTCTAGACACACTGCCGGAACTATATAATCAGTATTAAGAAGATAACGTTAATGAAAGCGACATTAATCGGGAGCTCTATTTGGAAGAAGATGCCTGTCATTTGACTCCAGACACAAATTACTATGACCTATTGCAAAGTGGTGGTTTGTGAAGAAAGAACTAATGTGTCATCACACTCCATTTTCTTCTAGTAATAGTAAACTTGACTAACCACAGTGTGTCCTCCGTTGTTTTGTTTGCAAAGAAACATTGAAAAACATCACACATTATTGCTAATCCTCAGTAGTCCCTGTTGTTTACTTTCTGACAGATTGTGCAGTCACCCTGCTCCAGTTTGTAATTACATATTTATGATGAGAAGAGATAGTACAGAATGGAGAGGGCTAACAAGCTGACAGCGGAGGGGAAAGACAGTGAGTGCAGGGTTATCTGGGGATACACACAGTATTAAGACACATGTGGGTGTCCATTGTGTGGTATCAACGCAAGTTATCAGTGCATAGAGACAGTTCACACATGAATGAATCGCAAATGATGTGGACCGCTGCATACTGCTACACTGAGGTTATAACAGTTAAAGCAACATTATGTAACTTTTGTACCTTAAAATAACAGCTTCAAAATCATTTTGGTGGTACAGTGTATGTAATAGGGTGGATGGTGTCTCTGTCACAGCTGATTTCTACATGATATTGCTTTAATATGTATGAAACCTTCTTGATTTTTATTTTAATGTGAAGTTCATGAAATTACATACATTCTATATAATATTTTATAAGGAAGCTTAATGTGGAAAAAATGCTGTCCTGCATTTTCATGTCACTGCTACACTATGTTTTGCTCCATGGGCTGAGACTGATTTTAGCCACACCTCTAGATTTTGGATCAGGCTTTATGTCTATGTCGCCCTCTTTCATGACTGCATGTAGAGAGGTCCCATTATTTTGAAGTAAATGTGTTCAAAATTATGAAAATCTGTGTGTAACTTTAAGGAATGTCACCACTCCAGTGCTAAGGATAGTCATCGTATGCATCACTAAGGCTCACTTGACAGCGTTTTGAGTGGGTACTTTATATTTCACAGACTCTTCAGCCCACTTACACTATGAATGAACATGATATATTTCTTACCATCTTATCTTATTGTGGCTTGAGTATGTACCTATAGAAGGTGTATCCTTGTCCTTTACGTTAGGCACAGGGACAGCCAATCAAACTATAGAGCAGATCTCTGTGTTGCCAAGAAGAATAGTTGCCATAGCAACCTTATATACCCCATATCTTTACAATGAGTAGACGTGGAAGGTTGGATGGATCGGACAGATGAGGCAAAAACAAATACTAGAGCGTGATCCTGGGTAACAAATAAAAGGTAAACACGAGACAGAAAAATCATGTTTTGGATTCACGCTGGGGATAACGCAGCTTACAGTACTTAGGATTTAAAAACACATAATTGAGCCTCTGAATCCCTTTCAGACCCTTTCAGATAAACTAACAACTGCTTGGAGACTAAGTCAACACAAGGCTGCTGTTCTTGGCTGGATAGTACTCGAGATAACACAGCTTTTAATTTAAAGTCTCTTAAATCTTTTTGGTTTACATAGATGATTAGTTTCCCATTCCTCTACGACTCAGTTGTTACTGTTTCCTCATCCCCCCCCAGCCAGTCCTTGGAATGGATACAGCTGTCTCTTTTGTTCAATCGCTCTATCTTTTCATATTTAGTCTCAACACTGTCATAGAGGCTTTGGGTCACATATCACCCAGCAACCATGTCTGGTGCTGTCATGCGAGGTCCACAGGGGAATTAGATGTGTGTCGGTAATGCTGAAGCACTATTTGGAACAGCCTTAGTAGGAAAAAGGAAAAGACACTGCAGCAGGAAAATATTTCCTCTTGTTTAATGGGTGTGTGTAAAAAGTGGTGGCACTCTGATGAGGAAATTAGTTTGACAAAAGTCGGTAATGGCTAGATGAACAAATATGAGTAGAGTGCTGGGGGTAGTATTTTTGTAGGCTAACCTGGAAATTGGCATTGCCCTGGGTCCCTCGACAAAAAGGCTAAGGGATTTTTAAAATGGGTTTTGGATTATTGCCAAAACTGATTTTGTTCACAAAGATAATCGTGACAGCCGAGCTCCACTTTTAGCATAAATGAAGTCGGCTAAAATAGAAAGCTAACGCTTCGCTTTAAACGAACTGCATGGCGTTCGCATGATTTCAGCGTCACCACCACTCAGCCTTCTACACTAAACTATACACACTGTACTATAAATTGATCAATCTTTAAGTTGGAAAGTTAGAGTTAGGACAATTTGTAACAACAGACCAACTGCGAGGGGAGACAAGATGAGTGTCTGTATTTGGCTTAATGACATTTAATGACCTTGATAACCCATATATGCAACCATAAATCTGCCTAAATGTGTTAACCACATACCTTATTTAAGTCAGTGAACTGAAGACCCATTAAAAAAAACTCACTGACTTCGAGACAAGGGAACTGGAAGTGCAAAAATGCTGACTTAATGCCAGATATAGGACTCATTCCTGCGGCACTGTGTAGGTAACCCGGAAACACAAAAATGTTACCATCCAAGTGAAAATAATACATTTGACAAAGACAGCTTTTTAATCAGTTATTATATTTTGAGTGGCATGTTCTTCGGTTTTCACATTTACATATAAAACCAGCTGTACGGACCAGCTGGAGGGTGTGTTACAGTCCCTCACTGTGAGTCAAGCAAGGATTCTTTTAGGAGAGTCCATGTCGCAGAGGAGGGACTGAGGATAATATGAGAGGAAAGGTTGAAGTGGCCGAAAGCAGGGAGATGAGGAAAAACAGAGAAGGAGGGTGGGAGGGCACAGAGGCATAGGTGGGGTCTAATCTTTAAATGTGAGTCATCCTGAGTGAAAACACTGATTTCCCACAAGGCCAGCTCTCAATGAACGCTATGCGTGGAAAGGGCAGGACTGTCATTCAAACACCATAATCCTGCGCACCTTCTGCATAGCTCACTGTGTGTAAGTATATGTGTGTTTAAACATGCGTGTGAGGAAATGTGTGTGTGTGTGTGTGTGTGTGTGTGTGTGTGTGTGAGTTTGCGCGTGCAGTTTGTGTACCTGTGCTAGGAGCACGAGCGTGATAACGACACGTACAGTAGCTGTCACTGCTTTGTTCCTATGGTTACCGTAACCCGATGGCACACTCTCACTTGTTTCATTGAGTCGTGCTATGTTTAAACCCCGCTGGATTCTAGTGTAAAGCTACATATGTTGTAAAACCGTCAGGGGATGACTAAGAGATGTGACTTGTTTTTTTTTATAATGTTCAGGGCACAGGGTTCCCAAATGTTGTCAATTAAAGCTGCAAATGTAATAAATTCAATCTTATGTCTCAAGAGTGGGTCTCATTATTACATTATTGCTCTTACCAGCTGAATATGCAGTGAAAGACAGATGCACACTTACACTAAAGATGGCAAACATGTTTTGAATTCTCAAAGTGAGAGTTAGACAGAAGATCTGTATCATTCTCACAGCTATGCTTGATATGAAGTTTGAGCCAGGGAGCGATTAGCCTAGTTTAGCTTAGCTTAGCTTAGCTCCAACACTACACTCAACTCTCCATAGTTCAAAACAACAAATACAAGTTTTGTTTGCTTATTTACAGGGATAATACACATTAATCAACATTACTGTAAATATGCCAACTGTAGTCTTTCGGTGAGATGTTTTGAAACCCATAAAGTGATAAAATACACAGAATGAAGACTGAACTCAATTCATGAGACATTGCCCACATTAATGATAGTATCGTGATTTAGCAATTACTTGATAATTGATACATTGCAAAACAATACCACGATATTTGTCTTACTTAAGAATACTAAAAACCACTAAAAGGGCAAAGTGGAGGAATTGTGTGTTCATTCACTGCAACTGAGATGAAACCATGTATTAAACAGTGCATACAGTGTTGGCTTAGTGCCTCTTTATCACACACATGGATGGCTACTTGCCATGAACTGACAAAACACTAAACTCCAGAGAAGCAGAACAGATCTGATGCCAAAATGTTTAAAGGAAGAACACAACTATTGCTCACTTAGTTCTTTTCAACCTGTGGAAACTAAGTTTATAGAAGTTTGTACCATGATGCATTATGACATAGTGACTCTCGTAAGTTAAGAGAACCTGAATTTTTTAATAAAAATATCAATATCTGGTGCCACTGTAATCATATTGCAGGAGGAAGCAATACGATATATTGCAGTATTGATATTCTGTCCACCCCTCACAAAGGCAAGAATAAAACAAAACTTCTCAAGAAGGAACACAAGCCAGTAAAAGGTAAAGAGTCAGTGCAATGATACAGCAACAGAAAAACTATTTTCGAGCACGTATAGCCATGTACGCAATTTAAAGCCTCAACAATGCCAAGCAGTACACAGTACACAGCAGAACAGTAGACATAAAATACAAGAATCCTGTTGTCTTGAAAAAATATTAAAAGATGCATACACACACTGGTTCATATTCTATATGTACCCAGCCATCTAAAGCTGGCTGCCTGGCAACAGGAAAATACTTGGGACAAGTAAGCAGCAGGTTATGTTCACATGTCTGACTTCTCAAAAAGTCAAAGGCCTTGAGATTTAGTGTGAATGTGTGGAAGCAGGTGCTTTCTAATTTTAGTTATAGGCTTTTCCATAATTGAGAAGCTCTTACTCAAAATCATAATTGGTTGAGGCGCTGCGAATTAGGATCTTACACATCAGGCAAGAATGTTGCAGTGATGGTCACCATTTGGTTTTCTGTCTCACAGTTTGAGAGATGATGGGCTTCAGTGTTGCACGCCCGTACAAGCTAATTAACATGTCAGGTTGCTGCTGGTTGCCTAGCAATCTCATGTTGATTCTAAGACTTCTGGAGGTCTACACGCCCACCTCATGGATGTATTAAGAGAGCTTAATTGTGTGCCACCACTCAGTCTTGTTGCTATTTTGTCCTAATGGCCACTCATGGTATGACATTGGATTGGCAAAATTCCAGCAGCTGATATGAGTTTCTGTATGCACAGATAAGAAAATTTAACAGGAAAGCCTTTGTTTCTTTCTTTTCAGAGCTGAATACGAATCTAAGTTTATTTTTGATGTTGAAACTGCTTGTGGGAAAACATGATCACAACAACCACATATGTTACTATACATTTGTCACCCACTCACAAGCTAACGAGATGATGTGTGGCAAATCCGTTGACTTCAGCTCTTTATTGTTGTTGTTATTTTTTGTGGTGATGTTTTGTGGACTAAGAAACGTCATCCGACTTTCCATCGGTTTGGGTTTGAGTAGATGTTGACAGAATTTTCATTTTTGGGTGAACTCATCCTTTAATGAATGAAGGTGCAGAGGATATATTTAACAAAATGACTCAAATAACTACATCTGAACACAGCGGATGTTACACGCTGCAAAAATAGGAGAGCAGATGCACTGAAGTGTGTCCAAAGGCAGAAAGGGGCTTTTTCAACACTGCAGAAGAGTGGAGAGGAGGCAGTTGAGGGCTGTCAGCTTGTTTCTAAGAGTAAAATACTCTTCATGTTGATCTCGTTGAGGTCGATCCGGTCCAAAGCCCTTACTGGAGAACTTATTTGATCCTACCAGGACCAGGACTGTTAATTAATAGTCCGGTGACATGAGAGCAGTGAGGATAGCAGCTGCTGGTGTGCAGGCAGCTGGATCCTGCCAGCTTTCTCTTCTCTCATGTGCATAAACACTGTGATGATTTGTACTGTGCGATAGCAGCAGGTGATGGCTATAATCACACTCAATACAAGGGATTTGATTCAGTGTTGTTTTGTCTTATGCCACACAGTTCTGTTTCAAATTGTTTCCAATTGTTTCTCGTTCGTGTCTCTCCTCAGTTCAGAGGTTTCTAAATAATAGCAACACTCAACATTACAGTCACCGGTAATGAGAGCGTGGGCAGTACTCGCACCTTTACTTGGAAGGTTGCCACGTTCTATTAACTCTCTCTTAAAGTCACCAATGCAGAAAACAAAACTGATTTCCCCTCTTCGAAAAAAAAAAGCAACTCTGACTCATCCACCAGTCAATCCTCCCTCCTCTCTCTCTCTCTCTCTCTCTCTGCTTCCATTCCTGTGCTCCCTCCTCCCTTCCTCCCTCCAAATGTGTCCTCAAAACACTCCCTGAGCATCTCTAACCAAATAATCAAATGATTATGATGCGGCAGGTTGCCAGGTCACGGGTCTGTACCCCTGCTTATCTCCCCCTCATTATGTCAGCAGCGACGTCATGCAAATGTGGCTTTGCTCAGAAAAATGCCAAACTAGCAATGACAGAGTGTGAGTGTGTGAGCACCTGCAGGACCAGAGGAGCCCAAAAGACCACACAATAATTTAACTCCTGATTTTGTCCTAATATAAGAAATAGATGCTTGATTTGAGTACACTCAATAGGGGCTAATAATTCCACATCAAAGTATTTTTGCATTCTTCATTTTCAGCACAATCTCAGGAAAAAAGCATCTTGAAAGAGAATCGACACATGCCCAAAGCGAGATTTAACCCACAACCCTTAAAGTTGGAAGTCATACTCGAACCAGCATGGCATCATGCCTTTATGGTGGCTTTATATTTGACTGCTAAGACAACTGAATGTTATTTTCTGTTGGCATTCATCCCAGGTCATGTAGCTCTGGCTACATGCCTGAAATATAATTGTTTTAACAGCAGCTGTGCTTCTGACCAACTGCAGATAAACCAAATAAATACGTAATATATTGCTCATTTGCTGCTGTGACCTGAATGTCGAATAAACAGATGAGCACTGTGGGGAAATGTCAAATAGACGGCTCACAGTTTTCCCAAAGCGTTGTCCGTCCAACAACCTTTAATCAGTTAACCAAGCTACCATTTGATTTCAAAGTTGCTGTCTGGAATTTTTACCTGGGTATTTTTAACAATGGATGGCTGCAGAATCACCTTAGAAACAAGCAACTGCTGCACAGAAATTAATAATATAAGTTCATCATGTTTAGCCAAAGCTGATGACTCATTAGGGGTGTGCCAGAGGTTATAAATGAAATAAACATACTGAGTTTTAATTTCTTATTCCATCACCATGACATCACAAACACGTAGGCGAAGTCCAGGACAGTTTTGTGAGGTGCAAACAAGCTTTTCAATCATTAGTCACTGTATATGTTAAACTCCAAACCACTCACAACAGTCAGAGTAAACCATATGTTTCAGGAATCTTTTTTTTCTCAAGTAGCCTATTACTTTTGAGTATTTTCAACATAGCAGCAGCAGCAGCACGTGTAGGCGTGAACGTCTTATTCACGTCGCGCTACGTCATTCTCCTCAGGGTCATCAGACAGCAGACCTCTGGCTCCACCTCGTGGCCGTGCACGGTACGCGCATCTCAGAGGGAAGAGCGCTTCCTCCTTTTCCGCCAGATTCCTGATTCTCCGCCAAGTTGAGTTACACGTCAGTGGAGAACCTGTACTGGTGAGTGGACGTGTACAGCGCGCGTCAGACGGTTCCCGGATGCGCCGGACAGAAACATGGAACGAGTGGTGGTGGAGGTGCCGATCAACAACGGTGAGATACATTCCCACCTGCACGTCTAACGTGCCTTTAGCCACTCACACCGCGTGTTAACATCTCCTAGACGGTTTGTTGGTGCTTCTCTCAATCCGTGCACAAATGCTCCTCCTCCTCTGACGTTTGGGCTCGGCAGCGAACGTGCTGTAGCCTCTGTCGGGCTTCCACTGTGTGTGTGTGTGTGTGTGTGTGTGTGTGTGTGTCGGGTCTCTGTGTGGGTTCTTGTAGCTGCGGGCTGCCTGCACTTGTGAACTGTGACAGAGCTGCTGTCATCTGCCAAACAGCAGTTCTGCTGCGTGTCGACTCTCCTCTCTGCACCAACACACAGGTCCACATCATGGCTTTTTTAGTTTCATACACATGGATAACATGTAGTTACAGAAGTAGATAGTGATTGTAAAAGAATGGCATTTGTTAAATACTCAATTACTATAGAAAAGACAGTTTATTACTAGTTACAGTTACTATTTATCTTTTAACCTAATCCAAGTATCACAGTATTAAAGTAATGTCACTTGATTGCTTTCCGTTACTTTGGGATTACCTCAATACCAAAGGTGTGCAAACAAATATATATTTTTTAAAAAGCAAACATCAATAAGACGACTCTTATGTAATCTTAATACACGCTCGTGTGATGTGAAATATTTTCGTGTCTGACAACATCTTTATTTTTTTGTAACTTTAAAGAAATGCAGCTACTTTTTTAGTATCCTAACTACGTGAACGCTATTAGATATATTCCATTGATGCCAGGAAGTCTGACGGCTTTGGTCCCATTAACACACCGGGTTTCCCGGGTTACAGAGTCAGTCTTAACAAATGCCCAAATTGGACTAACACAATAATAACTATTATAGCATAACTATGGGATGAATATGTGTTTCCTTTTCATTAGGATCAGAGGTCAGAGCAATTCTGAAACAGAGCCTCCATCTGAATTATTGGTTTCTCTATCTCATCCCTCACTGTCTCTATGGTATTTTATTGTATTCTACTTTCAATTTCAGGTTTTTCCCTCGCTGGCCCTTCCTCAACCCCACGTAAGCGCCAGGTGCGTTTTTCAGCGCGGCATGACATCATCCTTCTGCGGGAGGTCATCGCCCAGAACCCCTTTGCCTCCAAAGAGCCAGGTTACGTTTTTTTCAAAGGGAAATCTGAATTCTGATTGGATGCAAGAGCTATTGTTCCTGCATGGCAAATGAGTCAAACTTTTCCAGTGGAGCTACAATGATGCTAATCCAGAAAAAATGATATATCTATCTTATTTGTCAGCAGCAATTTAACAATCAAACAGTAAGAGAGCAGATCAAATCAATCAGACATACGAGGAGAAATCCATCACATATCAGGCAGAGAGACCAATTCAAAGAAAAAACATGTGCTGGAAGAAGACATATGTTGGCTGCAAAGTGAGTGGCCCATTTTGTTAAAACTGTGAATTCAAATGTGTGTGAACTCATTCATCTTTCTTTACTAGGGCGAATCTGGGCGCGTGTGGGGGAGATTATCACTGCAGCCCTCCAGGATGAAAACTTTGAGGTGGATGCCAGGAGGTGTAGGGAGAGGACCATGCTGCTGCTCGACTACTATAAGAAACAAGACTTTCCCAGTCTGCGCAGGTTGGCTCGGTTGCTTTACTGCAGAGAGAAATTAAAAGCAAACTGTGCCGTTTCCTGAAATAATGGCCCTGGACTGGTTGTGTGGTGGAGATATCCTCGAAAAGAAAAAAAATACATTTAATGTGTATGTACTTTTGGTGTACCCAGATTTGGAACAGAGAGACTGTACGCCCAAAAGGAGGATCTTCTCCATGAGGTTCTGGAGCTGGAGGCTGAGAAGGGGCTCCTGGCCAGCGGGGAAAGCACAAAGTATCAGGTGGGTTTCAGAGGTGTCGGGCTAACTGTATCTGTTCTCTTAACTCTAACTAATGTAGCCATCGAACTTAGATCATGTCAGTGGTTAAACAGTTTTCTAATGGAAAAATGGCCAACACATTTCATATATTGTAAAGGATTAACCGATACTTTGTTATTAAACATGGAGCCAATACTGGTGATGGTTTAACTATTCTAACAGAAGAGAAACTGGACATCCAGGTCAATGACTAAACTGTTCTTTCAAACTGCTTGGCCACTTCCCTTTTCCTCCTCTTGGTGGCATTCAGTCACAAGTAAAATTCCACTTTTACAGCTGCGTCCATTCTCACTGTTAGTATTGCAATTTCTCCCATATACCAACTTCTACGCCTGTTCCTGTTGGTCACACTCTTTATTGTAACTTTCTTCGTCCTTCTGGTCGTAGAAGTGTGAAGCTTTCCCTCATCTTTGCTATAGGAGGATGACCTGAGAAAGCGAGCCATGGAAGAACTAAATCTGCCAGAGCAGGACAAACCCAACATCACGATCACACAAACAGCCACCGCAGGTAACAACAGATTCAAACACACAAGACAGGACCAGACCGTGTCACCTGATACCCACAGCACAAAGTTAAGAGATCATCAAGGTCATTCAGAATGCTATGAATTCAGGGTTGATGGTGTATCTGAAACATTTTACATTATTCCCACCACAGCAGAACCAGAAGAAGACCGGGAGGAAATGGCCGAGCTTTCAGCCGCGCCCATGGCCAAGCGGCCCTGCCAATGCTGCTGCCAGACCTACTCTGAGATTCTCAGCTTCCTGGAGAAACGCTCTGAGGCAGAGCAACGGCTGCGGGAGGAGGAGCTCGCTCTCCGCCGGGAGGAGCTGGAGATTCAACGGAGTAAGATTTGTGGAGAGCATTATAGTGTGATTTCAACCTGAAAAGGGGGTAAAAAATATTTGTCCTTGCTATGTTATAGGTGCCATTTTTGGTTTACTTCTATCTTGTAAAGTGAGCCTGAGAATGAGTCTGAATTTCCATTTCATTTATAAAATCTGAAATTTGGACAATAATTCATGGGTCTCTCTCCCTTTTTGTTTTTTGTACTCTCAGGTAAGATCACTCTTGAGAGGGAACGTTTGGGAGCTGAGAGAAAAGAGAGGGAACGCAGATTTGAGCTGGAGAGCCAAGAGAGGCAGGTCATCTTGGACCTACTAAAAGAGAAGGTGCTGAAAGGCTGACAGACAAGAACTGTATCACCTGCATTTTAACGAAATCTTGAAAAAAAAAAATCAAAGCATGAAATACAGGGGGAAAATGCGGTTGACTCCTTTAAAAAGAGGACGTAGACCGGGAAACGAGAAGTAGAATTATCAATGGTTGTTGGTTGTATATGTGAGGGTCACTGATTTGGTAAAATAAGAAAAGAAGATGGTTTGAAATGCAAGGCAGTAATGCAGGATTTGCAGGTGTCAAACTGCTGACAGCGTTTAAAAGTCGCAAAAAACAGCTTCTCAATAGGTAGATGCCAACTAGCTCACAGTCTGCATTAATCAGACTAAGATTAAGCCTCACCTGAAATGGAAATGGAATGCCAGCACGGGTGTGGTGTGGCGTGTTAGGTGTGAAAAGGGAACAGGTACACAAGTAAACAGGTACTGAACAAAATCAGATGATTGCACTTCCTCATGTGACACCAGCAGCAGTCTGTTTATATGAGCCCTGTTCACATTCATGTAATAGAAACCATTATTTGTGCTTCTAGGATAGAATAAATGGAGCAACAACCGAGAAAAGTTGTATAATCAGGCAATTGACATTAAGTTGGTGCAGTTCAAGCATTTTTGAAAAACTACCTGTAGTAACATATTAATGTTTTTACACACGCTTTTTCAGCTACTTCTTTTTTGACATTTTGATTGAAAATAGAACTAAAGCTATATTTACTGACTGTGAATCCACTGTACATTGCTAGTAAGCACTTTTCTACTGCAGACAAAAAAGCCATTAAATGTGTGCCCATATTCTTTAGATGATACAGAAACCATTGACATGAAGTTATAATGTCAAATGCTACATTCCATTTGCTTTTAGAAAGCTATTGGTCACATTTGTGTCGACCTCCTCGGTTTATAGTTTTATTCATTTGGTGTTCTAATTAAATGTATAAACATGACAGAAGCCGTTTTTATGAAATGTTCCAATGATTTACAGACATCTTTACTGGTCATGATTTATTATCTGACTTTTATTACATTACTGTTGCTACTGTGATACTGATACTGTGATTTATACTGTTCATTAAAAATACTTTGCATTAAAGTGCTAGTTTTCCTCAGCATAGACATAGCCTTCATTGTATACTATGAAAGCATGTAAATACAATTGTAAGTGCTATATCGTAGGCAACTGGACTTGTTTCAGTGGCCTACAATATAGCATCTGGATGAGACCTTCATCAACATGTAAAGAAAATTTGCTCACCTAAAAAGTTTAGAATTTTTATTCTGAAAATAAAAAATAATTGTAAGTGAGTCTGTGTGGATTTATCGGGATCATGACCATCTAAAAAGTGTAAGAAAGGGAAAGGGCCATTGCACCCACCGACCCCTGTTTTACAACCCACCCTTATTTTGATGCAGCAAAGAAACAGTACAGGTTTGTAACTGAGATCAAAATGAAGGCCTAGTTCAAGGTTGGGTGTGGGACAATGCAAAACTAATGAGAGTACTTATGAGTAGTCATTGGAATGTCAACATGTTGATGGGCTTCGTTTATTTATAGTCACTATTTATAACAATAACAATATCACTGTCAATTCTACTTTCAATGTCATGACCAATACTATTTTTTTTTTTTTTTTCATTTTAGTTACTTTTTAGTTTAGTGTACTTGATGTATCAGGTTTTTGCATTTACTCCTTAAACACTTTATATTTTGGATATTTCACTTATTTTTTTTTACACTTTTATTGTCCTAAACTGCGCTCAGTGTGTAACCCTGACCTGGGGAACACACTGGTTGTTACTGTTTTTTTTATCGTACTGTACATTTTTGTAGCAGTCTCAGGTACAATAATTTTCTTTGACATAAAAGAAAGATATTTTATATTCTATATTTCCAAAATACGTAAAATACAAAATGTATTTAACAAGCAAACAAACAACAAGTGCACTAAACAACATAATAACATAAAGACCATAATCAATCAAAAAACATGGAATAACAATATGTTTTAAGACGACAATGCTGTGGCATTTTTTATCTACGCTGTATTTATATAGCAAATTTGATAAATTGTGAGTACGATTGCCTTACAGGCAATGCCTGAAAACTTTTTTTTTTTTACTTTCCCACTACATTTTTCTTCCTTTCGTCGTTGCGCTTTAATTTTAGGTCACACGAGTCTCTCTCATCGATTGGTCAAAACTGTAACTCACACGCCCCCTATTGTTTTTATCTACTCTCTGATTGACCCTCTTCAACGTCACTCTCTCTTTTCATCCACCCAATGAACGTGTGCTCGTGGCGTTTTTTCCCCCTGCTGCGGCCGCATTGCTACAAAGTTTACAGCAGCGACGGCTGAATCCCAACGGCGTAGTTTGGAGTTTGTTACATTACTGCGGCGCCACAGCAGTTTGTCCGACCTTATAGTTCGTCTTTCCCGGTAACATAACCCGCTGTGTTCCGGCGACCATAAAGACTCAGTGACCCGCATGGAAACACAGAGCTAAGCATTCCATCTGCTTTCGACTCATGGGCAGACTGGGGCTTTCGTGGTGCTGCTCGATGTGAAGGCGGTTGTTGACTGCTACCACCAGCACGAGTGTTGCCCCCACGTTACATGTGGACCATGTGCCCTTTGTTATTTTAGTTTCTAGGCAGTGCTGCGTCACACAGCTTCCGCGAGTTTTGTATTTTTTACTTAAAGATGCACGGTGGACGACACCAGTAGATTGGATTTTAGTGTGGAAACTGCTCCTCAGGTTGGCTAAGTTCGTAACGCACGGTCCTGGAGGTAACGTAACCAAACATCGCATTGACTCCTAATAAGAAACATGCCCATTAGGCGTTTTGGGGGTCACAGGTCTCTTGTCTCTCACGCTCCAAAGCTGTCGTATGGTTACACAAAAATGAACGTTTCAAAAAGTGGATACCGTGTTTTCTCCGCCAACTCCACCACCGCCGGCGCCGAGCTCGCCAAGAAGATCACAGAGTAAGTTGAGCAGTGCAATACGACTATAGAAGTGTTTCATGTGTGACCTCACAGTACACCTGGCTGGGAGCCACAGCTGTAAGTGGATTGAGGCCAGTCGGGTGTGCAGGCTTTTGTTTTGAATGTTGGCTAAAAATACAGTTCAATGCGTGCTCGTGCCTGCGCATACAGACAGAGGCATGCATTGTGTATAGTATGGAAGTTCATAGGGTAACTCGTGCGTTAACACCACATGTTGTCCACAAGATGATGGTGTGATGGCACAACAACAAACTAGTCCAGAATTTGTGTAAGAAGGAGGAAATGTACTCCTAAAATAGGGTGATGATAATAAGGTGGGGCAATGGAGGCTGCATGTGTTTGTATAAGTTTACGAACTTCTACAAACAGCAGGAACAGGCAGGAATAAACTTGTATTTAAACATTGTATGAACACTTATTCCCATATGGGTGTTTGTGTATGTAATCATATCGTAAACCGGTTGATTGTTTATATTATTTTGCTTTATCTTTTCCATGCACCACGCTGTTAGGTTTCATTTGCAATTACAACTTTAGCGCCCATTACAAACGTGGTTAAGCACCAGTACATCAGATAGGCGTCTGTTCGTCCTATCTAAACACATGATTTCATTTCTGCAAATGTTTCCAGAAACTGGGGAAACGCTGACACAACATTGAGGGCCTAAAAATTATATTTTTTTATTTAAAGACCAGTATGACAAGGCTTGTGTACTGTGGGTTATGAATGACAACATCTAAGTTAATTTACTTCCGGAGGGGGAGAGTGAATAAATACACCTAGTACTGGTGGGGAAAATCAAATATCAAATGTTTTTGACATCACTACTGCTATGAAACCACCTTTGTCCCTTTTTACTATGTCACTGTCTTTTCCAACGTGAACATGGTCAGAATTTACATAGTTGTTGGCATTAATATGATACACACAGAATGTTGGTACAAAATACTGGTTAACGTACTGGAAACGTCCGCAGAGTTGATTGATTGGACTAGTCTGGCTATATTAAAGCAAAACTCGCCAAAATGCACACACAATCGACACAACATGTAACTTTGCTCTTAGTATCACCAGGGTCTCTACACATGAACACGAGCATTGAGAACATTGTTTATGTACACAGTTTACTAAAAAAGTTTTTGAGCAACTCATGTTAGCAGCTTCTTGTTCCGCTCACCGCCATCCTGCCAGTGCGAAGTATCGATCTCCGAATACAACCTATCATGGAGGTCAGTTAAGGTGGAACACTACTCTCTTCCGGCAGCAACTATCCATGTGAGATCTCACGTGAGTTTTCCGGCTTTGGATTTTAGTATTGTTTCTTATATGAAATTATCCGTGCATTTATATGGAAATAAGCTTTAGGAGCATTCCACCTTAACTCTCCTCCATGTTAAGTCGCATTCAGAGATTGATACTTCTCCACTGACTGGACGCCGGCGAGCGGAACAAGCAGCTGCTAATGTGAGTTGGTCAAAAACTTTCTTTTTAGTAAACTCTGTGTACACAATGTTCTCAATGCTCGAATTCATGTGTAGAGACCCTGGTTATACTATGAGCAAATGTTGTATCGAGCCTTCTTGGTGTTTTAAAAATAGCGATTTTGATTCTAACATAGTAGTGCCTCTAGCCCTCCCACTGAAAATGATTTTGACCCGAAAATAAAAATATGGTCGATCTTAAAAGTGGCACTTTCGTCATAATTATGCTTTTAAACGAACGTTTGACTCTGGAACATTCACAAAAGGACCCTAGGTTGCATTTTGGCGAGAGTTTTGCTTTAAGTCTGAATTTTATTTATTTATTTTTTTCTTCCTCATCATTTCCTTTGAAAATGTAATCTCAGATTAACAACACACTGAGCATATACGCAGTGAAGATGAAAGATCTGTTTATTAGATTAGGACTAATCTGAGTTTTTGTCCTTGCATGCTGCGGGAGATTCAGCGGACCTGTCAGTGTGAATAATTGAGATGAAAGGAGTGTACTGTGCAGACACTCATCTGTCGAAGGAGTAAGAAGGGCACAGATACTGTACACTGGATGTTACTGTGGCAGTCAGCCAGATATTATTTAAATAGTCCCTGTAGAAAAACAAGTGAAAGCAAGATGCTATAAAATCAATGTGAAGCATTGGGTCCTTATGAAAACACAGACTGACTTGAGTTTGTGACTCAGATCTCTGCAAACACCCATATCCTCTCTTGTTGTTGGCCTGCTGAGCTCAGGGAGCAGCCATGCATCTCACAGCCCTGCAGACCTGTCAGACTGCCAAGGAGAAGTTACTTTGCTAACACAGGGGAAAAACAGCTTAACTTTCTCAGTTTTCACTGTTGGCATCATTGCAGAACATTATTAGGGAGATCACATTGCCATTCTGGAGCCACGCAGAGTTTTTATTCTGGAGCAAAGGTTGAAAAACAACATGAGCACACAGAAAA
Source organism: Spondyliosoma cantharus (assembly GCA_900302685.1). Classification (NCBI taxonomy): domain Eukaryota; kingdom Metazoa; phylum Chordata; class Actinopteri; order Spariformes; family Sparidae; genus Spondyliosoma; species Spondyliosoma cantharus. The sequence continues at coordinate 15,322 of OMLP01009336.1, read as the reverse complement.
TGTTAATGAATACTAAATATTTACTCTGAGGTACATGTGGTGACTGGGCTGTGTGTATACCCTTGGAACTAAAGTAATCCTTTTTTCTTTCTTTCACAAACAACTAATTCTTCACTGAATTTGAGAGCGATAGAAAACATTTCACAAGATTGCGTCTGTCCTCTGTTAGAAAAAAACCTCCCATATCTTTGATTGCTGTTTGTATCAAGATATAAACAGGGTGAGGCTACAGAGGCAGACAAGCCTGTATACTTGCGGGATCCCTGCTGACTGTACTGGTGGAGCCCTCACATATTTATGGTGTACAGCATAATTGTCTGCCCAAGGCAAAGCTGTATTCATGATGTCTGGGCATGTTCAGAGTGTGACTTGATTAAACCGGACTGTTCTGTTTATTAACTTGTGCCAAGTGCATTTTGTGGGTGTTTTCATGTTTTGTTTTTCTTCTTTGGAACTCGTAATGGATTTACAGTATTTTTCCCAAATAACATGATTAAACCTAACCTATACCTAACCCTTATTTGCTTAATTCACTGCTTTTGATAGTTGATGTGGAAGCATTTGAGAATTTGTGGCATGTAAAGATGGTATGACATGGCTTGCACAGTTTTCAAGGTAATGTAACATTGATCAGTCTGCTGAGAATGTATGTATGTATGTATTGTCCGAATTTATTGGAAATTCGAAAAAGTGGAAAATGCCCTTTTCAATTTCTTCATTCTGTGTGTTTGTTTCTTTTTTTAACTCTCTGTGGTCTGTGTTTTTGTTCCAGACGCTTAGGTGTGGAGTTGGGCAAGGCAGTGGTTTATCAAGAGTCAGATAAAGGTAAGACTGAGAAATATCTTCAAATCTCTCATTTCCACAATACATATTTTAAGATCAATGACCTGTGGATAGTTTAATCTCACTTGTTTTTGCCTTTGTCTTGAACTCAGAATGATTGTGCCTGTTTTTGTTTTGCTTTTAGAGACTAGAGTGGATGTGAAAGAGTCTGTCCGTGGGCAGGACATCTTTATCATTCAGACCATTCCCAGGTGAGCCACAAAGATGCTCTTAATGCCATAATTTTTTTAATTTTAATGTGAACCGTCAACCAACTCTGCAACTCTGAGCGTTTGAGCTTCTTTTGCCTTATTGTTCTGAATTTTAAAGCCCATAAAACGAGTGTTCCTGTCATATGCCTTGTTTCCAGCTGCAGCGAGCGACCAACTAAAACGGAAAAGGCAAAACTGACTATGACCACTTCACTTTAACCAGCAAAGTTTTGTTTGTCCTGTCAATCAGTTGTGTATTGTGACTTGGAGGCATGTTCTGAAAGATAACAAGAGATCCCAGTTCAGAGAGTTCACATTTTGCAGCTTCCTGTATTGAGTGTTTGCAGATAGAACAGGCACCTGCTCTGCCTGCCTGAGATATCTGGTTTCAACAAACTTTCAAGGCCAAAATGGCTACATTACAGTCTTCTGTTAGACCAACAACTCCTCATCTTTCTACAGTAGCGAAACTAATCAAGTTATTAAAATAACAGATGTCATGGTACCGTATCAGGAGTGATAAAAGTTTAGATTTCTTGCCAGCTGAGATAGTAATACCCTGTCAGAAAATCTTTTCTTACTGTCAAGTGTTTTTCCTGAACAGAGCTTCATGTCTAGGTTAAGTTTATTTATGTAGGGAGCTGTTTTCTTTAAAACCAGATTGATTGTATGACAACAACCAGTAACTTGAAGGTTATTTTAGCCCTCAGAGGAAAAATTGTTCAGGGTGGAGTTCAATAACAGTCCATGTCATTTTCTAAATGTGTATAGGCCTACATAAAGTTCTACTATGGAGGACATAACAGGTATTTCTTTTGTGCTCTTTATTATGAAAAATGCCACAAACGGAGCACTTGACAAGAAGTTACGTTGGTTGTGGAGCTCCGCCTCTTGCCATGATGACTGACTGCTCTCTGCATGCTATTGCTAGTACCAGCCTCAGTGTCATGTCCTGTGATATTTGTGGGTTATTATGGTGCTTGGTACTCCTGCTCACCCATCCATCCACCCTCCGCACCTCTACAGCCAGCTACTCTCTCCGTGCTCACCGGCTTACCGGCGCACCACACTACCAGCCACCGTGCGCTACAGCTCCAGCACCTCCACCTCCACGTCTCCAGACGGGGACTCCACGGAGCTCGCAACTCCCTCACGATCTGTTTCCTCGAGTAATCAATACATCGCTCCTTCAACTTCTCCAAGCACAACACTCAGTGTGGAATGAGAGCCTGCGACTATTGCGCAAGTGCGCAGCTGAGGCAGTGTCGCTGTCAAATCTGTCCCTCGGAAAAGTAACGGTGTGCCAAACTGAAAAAGGAACTACGTTTCATTACCATATTTTCAGTAGTAACATGCTACACTACTTTTTACCGGAAAAAGTAGTTACGTTACTGACTTTGTTACTTTGTAACGCGTTACACCCAACACTGTTGCCCGTACAAGTTGTTTAATGCTGCTGGACTGTCGACTTCTTTGCGAAGGACTGGGACCTGACCTTTTTGCAACAGTCCAAAGGCTGCGACTTTATGCACTAGTGTCTCCACTAAACCCATTATTCACTTTCTTTTTCCCTTCCAAATAGATCTGGCTGACCTGTTTGCGACACTTCTTATCATCTGATTGCTCATTTGTTGCTCTGTAGGACCTGTTTTTAGTGTCTATGAACTTTTGTATATCATAAACCAACAGATCCAATGACCAGAGCAGTGTAAAAAAACTGATGTTCCAGATTGCAACCAACTGAATACCCCTAATCCTGTCCTACGGTGGCCACTAAAAACAAGAAAAGCCCTCTGAAGCCAGTGTTTGGTTTGTCCGTTCTTGCTACTATGGAAACACACTCCATGGACAAGGACCCGCTCCCTCTGCAGATATAAAAGGCTCGTTCTAATGTAGCTAAACCACAATGATTCCTAGTTACAGGTGATTATATACCCATAAAGAGATAACTATGAACATTACATTCCACCTCTGCAATTAGTTACACACTGTACCTTTAAGCTAACTGGAGGTTATGCTTCAAAATCTAGTTCTATGAGTAGCAGCAGGACCCTCTAACATTCTCCATAGGTTTGACGACTCTCCTCCGTGTAGCGAGGCTATGAAATATGCACGTGCCAATTAGATGCCCTAACTAGTCACTATAACTTTGTTCTTCTATTGGAGTCCATACATGCAGTCCGCACAGGGGGGGCAAGCACACTCCAGTGCACCCTGACTGACCTTAAATCATACACAGGCAACAACAACTGTGGCCCTCTGCATCCGTGGTATGGTAAAGTACATTTATTAGATTTCCCAATGATAAGAAATAAAATAAAATCCGTACGAAATATAGTTTTTAAAATGTCAGCCATTCTCTGTGTGCATCTGCCGGTGGTTCAATGAACGTCAAGCACCTATTTTCTTTTTCTTTTTTTTTTCTTTTTACAGCGCTTTCTCTTCCCAGAGAAAATGTCAGCAGCTCACAATGTGCCTGTTTGGAACACGACTGTCTCCTCCGAGCAGATGCATTTAAATACTGCTCTATTAGTTAAATGGATCATCCACTAGTGCAGCTGTCACGAGGCAAAAGGCATCTGGACTCGGAGCCAGCCAGGGAAAAAATGCTGCATCACCAGAACGTTGCAGCGGGAAGATCCACCTGACTGTTTTTCGCTCAGTGCATCACAAATGGTTTTTGGCTAATCTCCATGTTAGACTCTAAAGATCTGTGTAATGCCTGAAGCTTGGTAACTTGGAGCAACATTAATCGCTACAGAGTGATTGTATGTTTGTCAAAAATCCTGGTTGGGTAAAATGTTGCTCTGTAAAGGCAAAATATTCAGAAAGTCCTTCAATTCAGAAAAAAGACAATTATCAAATTAATATTGTAGCATATCTTGACATTTTTAGACAAACTCCAGGAAAGGTGCTCATGCACCGTAGAATGATACACCAGTTCCCACTATATGACTGCAGGTGCTGTCATAAAGGGTCCTGTTAGGCCTAGCTAAGCATGAAACACAGTGTGATGAAATGTAATTCACTCCTGAAGCTGGGATTTTGGCAGTCATCTTCATTGGCCACCTGAAAATGTGAACGTCGCCCCCAGAGGGTTAACGATGGGGATTCTGAAGTGAAGAGTCGGCATAATTATCGCGCCCAATTCCAGACTAGAAGGGACGCGGCGATCCTGAGGCCACTCAGTGATAGAGCAGGAGAGAGGGAGCGCTTGGACGCGGGCCCAGCGGCAAAAGGTTAGGCCACTATAAATAGCACTGATAGAGCTAGTGGTTAATGGCAGGGGTTGGTTTGGAGGAGGACCATGCTAGCTTGTAGTGGCGTTCAGTCAAGGGGTGCCCTGATCGCTCTGGAGACAGCACTCCACAACTTCGAGAGTTCGGACCTGTGATGGCTTCCCATACGTCAGTGTCTTACGCACGTTTGTGATGTAATCGGTTTGGTCTGCAAGTGATTTAATATTGGTACTTTGCCTTCTCCTTTTTTGCAGTTTGCATAAAATGTTTCTGAAACTCTCAGCGAGCTGAGACAGTAAGACAGAAAGAGACGGCGTCACCACAACTAAGAAGTCACAGGTTGTGTGTGTGTGTGTGTGTGTGTGTGTGACAGCTGTGAGTCTTCGAGCTCCATGCCTGCCTTGTCTACGGAGGTAAAGAGTTGACAAATGCTCATCACTGAAATAAAGTGTAGAGTTTAAGCGTTTATAACTGCATACACAAATAAAGCGTACGTAGCTGATTATAAAACATAACACAAAGGGCATTTCGTATCTATCAATCAATCAATCAACCAATCAATTAAACCTTCCTTTCCCTGCCTGAGTTAATCAAAGCACAGTGAATGAACTGAGACATCATTAAAAAAAAGGCGCTAATTTGTAATAGCTGCCACCACATATGCGCACGCACCCATGTGTTCATGCACAGGGCGAGCACAGCTTTGTGGACCACTGAGCTGATGAACTAACAGATGCAGATGCAGATAATTTATTTTGTATTTTCTTTGTGTTTGTTTGTGTACATCTTTCTCTACTGTCTGAATCTGATTAGAGGTTATGTGCCTTTCTGTTAAACGCCACTCCCACTGCTACACCCAAATACAAAATCCTGTGTGCGAAGCTGTTAGGAAGTTATGGATCTTTTTCGCACATTGGCAATGAGGGTAAAGCACAACAACATTTCAGAATATGCAACAGAGGTAATGACGTTGTGTTTTGTGATATGTTGTAGTGTTTTGTGATATGTCGTGTTTTGTGAAATGTTGTTGTGTTTTGTGAAATGGTGTTGTGTTTTGTGAAATGTTGTCGTGTTTTGTGAAATGTTGTTTAGTGAAATGTTGTTGTGTTTAGTGAAATGTTGTGTTTAGTGAAATGTTGTGTTTAGTGAAATGTTGCTGTGTTCTGTGAGATGCTGTTGTGTTTTGTGGGATGCTGTTGTGTTTTGTGAGATGCTGTTGTGTTTTGTATATTCTGGATTATTGTTTTATTTTCTGAATTATTGTCTAATTTTCTGTAATGTTTGTGTTTTGACCCCTCATGGCTACTACTACTGTACATATGCCACGCCCCCCTTTTTTTGGCCAATTTGCATGATTGCAAACTTACAGCACATCTTCATACACATACATACAGACACACACACGCTTGACCTCCAATGTAAACCTCCTAGAGCAAAAAGCTGTGGGAGCAAAATGGTGAGGACATTTTAACAAACCAACTACCCAACTGTTTTGTTATATTATTTAAAATGTCATATAAAGTTAGATAGACATAGCCAATACCCTATATCTCCTTAAAAGCACACAAAGAAAAACAGATACATGTGTAACAGGGACAATACCCCTTTAAAAAAAATGTGCTATTGCATGCAATATGCGGATATCTGGTGGATATCTTACCTGTATGTATTTTAAAATCCAATAATCTAATCAGACCTAACATGACTCACGAGGGTGTCTACCCCTGATTGCGCCCATTGCTGCCCATCAGCATTGTTTACTACATCAGCCTGCTAATGGTAGCATCACCAGCGCACACACACATGCAGAAACACTCAGGCAAAAGAGAGCGAGAGAGCCATGAATCAGGAAATCTTGGATAGCCCGGCTGTAATGAACCCTCCTATAAGGGCTCCTGGGTAATCCAATCTCCATTCAGAAACGGCTCCCTCTGCATAACGCACATTTCATCTGGCTCGCATCGAGATCCGCCTCGGCGTCGGCGAATGAGCAGGCTTCCGAAAGTGGCAGTAGCATTAGATATTGCATGGGCATCTGGCCTAACTGCACGGATAACCTTTCAGCCGTGCTAACACTGGGAATTTGGTCAGAGCATCCTGGTGTTAATTGGATGGCGAGGCAGACCTTATTTCAAAAGCGGTGCCTCCTCCGTTTGGTAATTGTTACCATTATGACTTGACAACACCACTCACTGCTTTTCAAGTGATTCCAAGCCCCTTGCTCAGTGGCATGAATATTCCACCTCGCTGTTCACACCAAGCTGTCTCCGGAGAGCCAGTGCTCATCAGCCCTGAATGGGCGTGTGTGCTCAGCCATTGTAGCTGATGCCCATCATGCTGGAATGCACCAAAGTGCTGGGCCTGAAACTGCGCGGATATTCACTTTAAGGATAAACTAGCTGCTGTAGCATGAAAGCAGCTGTATATACCACCAGTGCCGAGGAGCGGGAGCTCATTGTGGAAGGGTCACTTGTGCCTTTTCAGTGTGATTTGATGCGGCGTTCAAGTGTGTGCAGCTGGTGACATGACATCTTTCTCACTAAATGCATATAGGGAATTTTAGAGGTTGTTGATAAAATCTAATCTGAAAATCAAATGTATGCACATACACCATACAATAAAATGTTAGCGCAAAAACAAAACTATTATTTTTTGACCCATCTTTACATAAATGGAGAATTTACACAATGGCTGAAATTAGCGATTTTAACAGGGTTAATTACGGGTCAATTGCATCCTGTAGAGGCCTTACTGAAACACAATTGTATACACTTACTTGTACATGGTACAACTAAGCAATTAAGATCCAATCATGCGCCGTGCCATATATAAAATTGCTTGGCAGGCAAAGTTTTACTCTGATTTTGTGTCAAGATGGCAAGACGAAAAGATCAAAGTGACTTTGAAAAGAGGGTTCGTTGTGGGGGCACAGATGACAGGAGCTGACTGCTCGACTGGCGAGTGTTTTTTTTTTTTAATAGGAACAGTGATTAAAGTGGCAGAGATCTAAAGGCAAGACGTCGGTAAATAGGGTCGGAAATTGTGATCAACGGCACCCATTTGATGTTTGTGATGCTCATGCGTTAGTGGGGTATGTAAAGAAAACCAGACAAGCGACTTTTCCTCAGGTGTCTGAGATTGGCGATGCAAGCCGTGATCAGTGATCAGTTGTCGGAGGGGTCACCCATACACCAAGGCCCAATCCCAATACACCCCTTGACACTATGTCCTAGCCGAACCCCCTTTTTTGTGGGTTCATGCCTAGGGTTAGGGTGCCCCAATTCTTGTTGGGTTAGAGGGGTAGGGGTAGGTAGAGTATTGGATGTTATTCGGAGGCACACTTCAAACAGAAGCTGGAAACTCTAAAAGTCCAGCAGCGAGGTTGCTACACTTCCTCTAATAACAGCAGTTGTCATTGCACAAGTTGCTAAAGTTAGCCTATAACGCACCACTAGTGGCCATATGAATTGTATATACTCATTAACTGCTGGATGAGGTAGACTTTCAGTCGTAGATCTGTATTTTTAGCCCAACGGGATGTATTTACCATCACATTAACATAATTGCAATGTGCATGCAATTACATGTCTATATGCCTGTGACTATTGTTTATTCATGCACGTGTTCCTGTATTTACACTTTATTTATTCCATGTTTGACACAGTTGACCAGTTGTGTTGTGTTGTTGGTTTGCATACTGTTTGTGAAAACAGAACAAATAGAACAGTTGTATTGCCTTGATTATGAAAAAAACAAGGTGAATTCTGGATGATTGGCAGCTGGGTTGTTAACAGACGTTCACGTTCCGCTCAGCCGATTATGGCAAAATCTTCATCGTATGTCCACACAATGTTAACAACGCTGTTCCATAAGGTTTGGTTCTCAAATTTGTCCATTCTGATGGTAATATTTTGTGAGGTTGAGTGAGCACCATCAAAAGCCCATTTCATACCTTGAAATGTTTCGTGCAGTGTTGAGCAGCCTTCAACAAGTAAACGACCTAATAAACCAGTTATGATGCGGAGATTTTTTTTTTGGTTGGGTTTAGTTTGAACAATTAGTTTATGATTACTTTATGAATTAATTTGGCAAATTAAACTAGACTCATAAATCTTCTACAATTACAATGTTCTGAACCATATTTTATTAGTGCTTCCACAGTTAATTTCTCAAGGCCAAATTGCCAATTTGTCTCAGTGCGCCATTGATCTCACCATAACTAAGTAAAAAGGTTAATGGGTTTAAAGTTTGAAAGAACATGAAAATGTGAAGCATCCTCGCCTTTTGATTCTCTCATCGCCGTTGGCAAGGATGATGAAGAAAAACTTTGTGAATTTCCCTTTGATATCTGCAACAAAAGACAATTTCTACCAAATCAAAATACTTCAACCGTGACCCCGATACTGTTTTTCCTGCAATATTAATTAGTAAAAAAAAAGAAAAGATTAACATAACCATACAAAACAATTTAACATGCACATCGCCTACCACAAAATCACAATCAGCAATCCCGGTCAAATTAACAAAAGAACAAAAGAAAAGCTATAGACTGGTGGTTCCCAAAGGAATTGCTGGAGTTCCTCAATGATGGGTCAAAGATCCTTCAAGATTTGTTAATTGTATTGATGTTTCACTACATTATAAAAAAGGCAATATTTACATTACAATAAGTAGGTTTTCAAAGTGATGACAACAAGAAATAGGCACTAATGGTTATATTGATTGAACAGTTTTATGAAGACAAATCAAATATATATATATCTACAGAGCTTATAGAAAGGTGCAGAACAAAGGTGTCTCTTTTTATTGTAATTGTGACAATTGTCAGGTCCAAAATGATTGTTTTGTTTATTTCAGAGTGAAAATTCTGAAGTCGGTTCCAGCTTCTGCCAAGGTCCGTCAACCAATAGTGTAACACAGTTGGTTTGTTGTATTTGTGTTGTCTCAGCATTCACCAGTCATGGTGGCTCCCAGCATACTGTACTGACCTAACGTTAGCTAGCTTGGTTAGCAATGTTAACGTTTGCTAGCTAGCATTAGCAAAGGTTTGCTCGCTAGCATCAGCAATGTTAAACCTTTAACCCTGAAGAGTATGAAACAATTAAACTTGAGCCGATCAAAAAGGATTTTGGGGCACACGCAAAATATATGTAAAGGGGTGCAATGGTTAAAAAACTTTGTGGAACCAATTTTCCATCAAAAAACATTTACTTTGAACACACATCAAACTGTCAAGGAATTTTACACCATGGCTGTCTATAGACAACTATCAATGGAATTAGGAACAAAAACATTAACTTCACAGTAAATAATCAATATGGCTGTGAATCTGTTGAAATTGTCTGCGTTCGTAAACTCTGTGACAAACTAGCAACCTGTTCAATGTCAGACCTTCCGTGATCCACATGCTTACTGACTTTTCAAACACCATCAAAAGTATGACATACTTTCTGAAAGTATTTGAATTCTATTTCCAAACCACGAGGTATGAGTCATATTTGACTAATTCCAACAACATAAAGTGCAGGTGATTTCATGCGCTGTTTATTCCAAAGCATTTCAATTACTGTATAAATTTCCGATATTATGCTGTAAATAATTTGCCATACCGCAAATTAAGTGCAAAATTTCATTAGCAGGCAAGTTTCCTGAGGAAAATTAGCCCTTATCTGGTATTCAGGAGATGCACTCTCTCTCACCTGTGTTAATAACAAGGTTTGAACCGTGCTCCCATGTCCACTAATGGCCCATCTATCTGTATGCTGACGCAGGAGCACAAAGAGCACCATTTTCCCCGTGCACTCTACTTGTTTCTAGAGCTCTCTCCCCTCTTTACGCTGTGAATGATAGCACCCCGTGGCATTGTGGGTGATAAATAAATCCTGCAGGAAATGGGAACTGGATCTTGAAGGGGAGGGTCCATGCAATGGGAAAAGAGATCAATGCGTCTTTTAATTATCAGTGTGGCTAAAGCACGCTATTGGGTTCGGTGTCAGCTGCTACAGGCACTAGATCTATTACACTGACTTTACCAAGCAGATATTACAATGTACATTCAAGTGTATTCATTACGGACCGGAAATAGGTTTTTCACAGCTAGAAGCCATTAATTTTGAATTATTAAGAATGCCAACAGAAATCTCTGGGTATTCCTGCAACGTTTAGTCGATAAAACGTGAGCGGAATTGCAAGTAATTTTTTGCTCCTCTTTCGTGTATTTACAAGCTTGTCGTCTGAATGTTTTACAGATAGACTCATGAGCTTCAAATGTTTTCATTTGACTCATTACTGTTTCAATTTATCCAGCACGTAGACCGGAACAGGGAACTGACTAATTGAGTCCTGAAATTGCATTTTCCCTACACACTGCAGTTGCACGTTTCAGAGCTGGAAGGTCTAATGCTGCATCTGCACTGCTGTCGACTTTGCGTCTTCTTAAATTATGATGTTGGAAAAACACATACAAGGGCACAGATGCATAAACACACTTATCAGATTGAGGGGATGCGAGGTGGTGGGCAAGGATTAGGAGGAGGCTGTAGATTAGCAGTGATGGGTAGCGAGGGAGGGCTTTGGTTTTCCCGTCTCACCCCTGACCATTAATCCCCACTGTAACTGAGTGAAGCAGATGGCAGCCAACAAAATCTAGTGACGCTGATGGAATCTCGGTTAATGATGCTCCCAAACCGCAAAGCAAGACAAACAGAGGAGAGGATGGGAGGACTGCGTGCTTACGGTCCTTTGTCCCGGAGAGGAAGTGTCAACATCAACAATATTTACTTACACTTTGCTAGTCCTTGTGTTTGGACTGGTTCTCCTCACATTTTCACACCTCCCAGGGTGCCCCTCTTTCAGAGTGTGGCAAAATACCAAATAGCTTGGTACCCTAAAGTATAGTCACAGGAGTTATATAATTAAAGGTGAAGAGCTTCCTGGCTCAAATGTTTGGTGAGGAACCTTTGACTCCTCCAGAAACTAATTTGTACTGTATGTACAGTGTGTTAGTGTAAACATACATTTTATTGCAAGTCTGGCCTAGTGAGCTGTGACTGTGCGGCTCTATTTTAACCCAAACCGTGTTTTCTAAAACCCAACCAAGTACTTTTGTCGACCTAAACCTAACCAATTACCTTTCTGCCGAAGACTAACAAAGTAATTTTGTTGCCTAAACCTAGCCAAGTACTTTTTTGCCTTGGACTAACTAACTAAAGTGTTTTTGTTGCCTAAACCAAACCAAACATCGGAACAAAACTGAAACAAAATGGAATATAACCAAACTTAGTATATAAATAATAACTGAACATGCTCCACATGTTGCAAACAACATACAAACGGCCATCATCTGGGTGAGATCCCAAATTTTAACCCATTCAGCCACAATAGCTTGCTGGAGATCTAGATCTTGGTTATATTTTCATTCATTTAAATTATGACCCTGGAGCAACATGACTCACGATACTCCAGAAACAACATCGACATGAGTTGTAAAAAAGCAATGACATCAAAACATTTTTATCTTCCGCTCTATCACCAACATCAGGTCAGAGTTCAGTTTATCCAATACTTTGGTTTATGGCAACATACTTGCAGAACTAAAGATATTGCCATCATCCTCAGTGCTGCTTTGCGTTTAGTGCTAATTAAAGATTATTAGCGTACTAAGAGTCTATGATAAGATGGTGAAACATTATACCTGCCAAACATCAACATGCTAGGACATCAAGAGCATGCAAGTAAGACGTCAGTAAAATTAGCTCCTACTTTTGTGGCATGTTAGTTTGAACTTCTATAATTATCACTTTTTTACATTGTTCCTCTTGCTTGTCAATTGTTAACACCTAATTATCACTGCCAGTCAACACCTTCTGGCTGAAAATCATGCAATGTTATTCATGGCTATAATCAACGCTAAATGTGTAAAATGCTTAATGGCGTTACGCTGTTACTATTAAAAATAAACATCCTTTAGATTTACACTTGTAAAAGGCACTTCAGAGAACTGTTGATTGACGTGTTAACCTAAAGGCTCAGACATTTCTTTGCAGCAAATCACTAAAGATGCATAATCAACTAGAACATAGGCCAATATATTAAAGCGTTTGTTCTTCACTGCTGTCTCCCCGCATCCTGACATCAGCATCCCTTTTTGTCTGATTGCTTCATCCTCTTTCTGTCTCTCCGGCGCTCTCTCTCTCTGTCTCACGCCGGTTCCATGCAGTTCTTTCAGGGGAGAGGAATCAGCTCATGTTAAGACCTCACAGTTATGATGAAAAGGGTAATCATCCTGTCACTGTGTGCAGCTAGACGAGCGCTTTTAGATTTCGAGAGTTACAGCTGACACCGCTGACAGGCCAGGTCACTGTGCTACTGTAGTCAGGAGAGGCGAGAGGGGAGATAAGAGAGGAGGAGAAGAGGAGGGAGGAAATGGAGTCGAGAGGGGAGGAAAAGAGGCACGGAGCCGTTCAGCCCTAAGTCCGCATGTAGGTACAATTTTCCATTTTTTTTTATCCAAGTGACCTTCGTTTTCCTAAATGTCTCGGTACATTCAAGAACAACAAAAAAGGAATCCAAACATGCCAGTCCAGTAGGTGGCGATGAAGTCTACGTCAACAATGTCAGTGAGCTAATACAAGCACTCTGATCTATGTAAATGTGCTAGCAAGCCACCCTGGGACCGAAATAAAGGTCTGGTCATACCAGAGAATAGCGCAGCAAATTAATCTGATCGTCTCCGTGCAAACCAGCTTACTGTAGCTGGCACATTAGCATGCTAACCAGATGCTAGTGCTAGTCATTCACAACAACTCCCACAGCTCTTACTATGTTTATGTTTTGTCATCAAGAGTTAACATCATTTTGTGCAATACGCATTCCAAACAGACAAGCTTGCTTAAACTATCAGTTAGCATGCTCGTTAGCTTGCTAATGGGACAATACACCTACATCTGCACAGTTTATTCATAACTGTTTTTTTTTAAATAATATACAAAAACATTTAGATTTTAACAGGAGGTCAAATAGACATTCTTATTTCTTACAAGAAGGCTTGCTATTAGCCAGCGGCGCAGTGAAATGAATTCACTTGCACATAGACATGCTACGACACACCCCAGTTTTGCATATCAGTAGCCTAACTCCAGAGTTTCTGCAGTTATCACAAAGCTGTTTTCTCTTGATAACACAATTTTTGTATCGTTTTCCCTTCGATCTTTCCTGTCTTAATTCTCTCTCCTTTCTAATGTTTTCTTGCTTTGTACCCACATGTTTGTCACTCTTTTGTCACATTTAATAAGAAAGAATCGA
>OMLP01009324.1:17505-27745 GCA_900302685.1 Spondyliosoma cantharus | reverse complement strand
CAGAGCTGGAGGTAGAGAGAGAGAGAGTGAGAGGCAGAAAGAGAGAGAGAGAGAGAGAGAGAGAGAGAGAGACGATCAGAGCATTTGTGTGGAGTGGGACCAGAGATCTGTCAGAGAGGGACTGAGCAGCGTTCAGCAGCCTGGAGCCTCAGCGAGACCATGACCAAACATTCATACTCTCACTAAAGCTGTCAGTGAAGAAGGGGGTTTCGGTTCAACCGTCAGCTGTACGTCTTATACGTTCCATAATAAAATATATTTTACATTCTACTAAATGTAATGTGAATATTGTAGATATAGACCATTTACATAACTGTAAACTAAGCAGTGTGAAACAAAGATGTATTTTAGTAAATACAAATAAATGAATACTTTGAATAAATCAAGACGTGCCATCATCTGAAGGGAGTGGTGGAGGTGGCTGGGTTTGACAGCACAAAATATAATAAACAAATCAAATATTATGTAAAATTCAAGAGTGAGATAGGACTTTATTGATCCCAGAAAAATCTCAAATTAGTGGCACCTTTACTCACCTCAGAATTACAGTGATTTACACATTAATGCATCAATATTTGCCAGGAGCAGACCGATTAACGGCCCTGAACGATTAGTGGGCCTACGTTAATTATGTTTTCCGATTGCTTAAAAAAAAGAATCATTAAAAAATTTGCTGCTTTGGCTCTGATGCAGCATCCTCTATCAGCATCCAATATCTGACTGTTAACTTGTCTAATAACAGCCTATGAATGGGAAAGGCAAAGCAAAGGAACTAGTAACTAAACACTGTGGATTCTCTGAGTCTCACTCACCTGTGTCTCCACCTAGCCTGAGCCTTCACTATCGTGAGCCCCAGCTACTCCCCCTGCTGAGCAACCAGCCTGAGTCTGAGCCTCTCTCCACCGCCTACTATTGTACCAGAGCAACCTAATACATTCCTTTTAATCTTTCCCCTGTCTTGGTGTCTGCTTGTGGGTCCAACAAACAAACCACCTACAACTCTATAACATATAGCTGATCATGTGCTCGTATACCCGACTGTGCCCAGGCTGCTGAAAACGTCTGGACCATCTGCATTTACATCATAAATTGATTTGCATCACTTTCTCATCTATGAAGCACACATTCACCCGTTCAAGGCTGCCATGCAACGTGCCGACCTGCTCATCAGGAGCAATACAGCATTTCATCCATAGCACCCCACAATGTTCTTTAACAGCATCTTGCGCAAGGATGCTTCGATGTGCAGCCAGGGGGTCCGGGAATCGAACCACCGACTTTCCATGGACGGACGGATGGATGGATGGAACAAAACAGCCTACAAAAAAAACAGGAGCTGCTGCAACAGACAGTGCCATTTTATGTAATGTCACCAGCTTTTCAAACCATCTGGCCACTGACAGTCACAAGAGGGCAAGTCCTGAAAACATGCCTGTCAACAATAAAACATAAATGACAGGGCTTTAAACAGGCTGCTGAAAATGTCTGGACCGTCTATTTCCTTATTTTTAAAATGTGGCCCAGCTGAATAGCCCTGCAGACTAGAGAGAGGCGTAAGTGAGTGTGGCGTAATGACAGAGTAAACCTTACCGTGTGGTTTTTGTGCCTAGACCTAACCACAGCATAAACACAGTGTTGTGACAAGAGAGAAACAGAAATCTTATCTCGTGTGTTATAATATGTTGAGAGGATCTGTGTTTTTCCTACATACAAGACTCTAGAGTGAAGTAGCCATTATGTGGATCTCTGACTTCAGATGGAGTCAATAATGACACTGAAATGTGTGCAGCTGAGCCCAGAGACCGCGCTAAAGTTTGGCCTTGTGGGCTTGCTGTTGTAAGTGTGAAGCCGGCTCTTAGATGCACTTTTACTTGTATCCATTCTTTGTGCTGAGCAAGGCTAAACACGTCCACCTCTCTGCACTGAACACAAAGAGATGAAATTGAAAGATTTACCGAAGCAATCAGCTTCCACAGGTAAACTGCTGTACAGTTCTCAGTCCGAATAACAGTCCTGCATGTATCTTCTCAGACATTGCTCCACTTTGTCCTGGGAGATTTGGTCAACTCCACAACTGCATGAGATGTTTTATATAACACAGACATGCGAACGTGAATGAAATCCCATGATTGCGAGCACATAATGTCAGGATGATTTTCCCTCTCTCTCTCTCTCTCTCTCTCTCTCTCTCTCTCTCTCTCTCCCTCTCTTCCTCTTTCTCAAAGATAAAACGAGATCAGGTGTGTATCTTTGAGAATAATAAAGTAATTTTTCAAAGTCAAAGTCACTTCCTCTATCTCTAGGGAGTGGAGTCGCACAGGAAAGAGAAGCAGTTTGAAGGTCAACACACACCATATTAGGAGGAAATGCGTGAGGTAGATAATCACAGCGTTTGTATAGCTGGTACGTGTGCACGTACCTGCAACAGAATAAACATCTAATAGAGGTCAAGAGTCCAAAGACATGTGAAAAGGAAAACAGGACATTTTTAAAATCTGTATAAGGCGATAAAATACAGATAAAATAACCAGTTTACATCAAAATAGCAGCAACAGAGAAATGTAGCGTCTTGGCTTTTTTGTTGAGGTGATGCCATGCTCAAATATACAGACATATGCTTACAACAAATTATTGGCAAATTTAGGAAATGAGTCCTCACGTGCAAGTAAAAGTTAAAATACATTCCTAGCAGTGACTCAGGTCATTGTGACATGGACTGTTGGAGTCGCACCTTGGCTTGACAAAAAAGAAATGACTTGTTAGAGACTGTTGGAGACATATTGACTCGAATGACTTGTCTGTATTCAATTTATGTTTTGAGCTTATTTTCTGTTTAAAAGTGATGGGAAGAAGAAGAAGAAGAAGAAGAACACACAGGGATCCTAAGCAGCTACAGCACTTTTACTTGAATTAAAGTTAACGAACAGAGGATGATTCTGTCTTTACATTCGAACGCAGTATCACAAAGGAAATATCACAAGCAAAGAATGCACTCAGCACTGAGAAATGAGGAGCTAAATTAGGCTATTTTCCTCAGGAAATGTACTAAACATGTGATCTATCAACACAAAACAGCCTGTTAATCAGTCCAAGAGCAGTATGTGAGACATGCTATTAAATACAGCAAGACAGGTCATGTTAATACAATCTGAATGAGTGAAACCAGCTAAATGTGCCTCTTCTGCTTCTCCTGCCGCTTCAGCAGGCTGTTGAACAGACTTCCCTTTGGATGTTCCCCTCCAGTGGCAGACCTGTGAGGGCAGTAGTTACTGATGTAAATCAGTTATTCCTGCTTTTGCTCGAAATATTTTTGAAACCACGGGAGACTTACTTGCGTTTTTTCACCCTCTGGTTGAGCAAGTAGTTGACGAAGTTTCTCTGCCGCATTAAATCCATGATTTGGCTGATATCACTGGCGATGGTCGACTCAACGTATCGTCTCACTGCAAGCTGCACGTCTTCACTGATGATTGACAAACACACGTATAAAAATCACATGAGAAGCGTTGCCACAAATGATTTCATTTGATTGATTTTAATTTTGATTGTTTACTGATTATTTTCTTGGTTAAATGTTTGGTCCCGGTCATCATATTTTCTTTTTGTCTTACTTTCCACGTTTAATCTGTGCTTGTTTCTGTCCTTGTGCTGCTGGATTTTCTCTTCTGGGGATCAATAAAGGCACAATCTTAAAACGTATCAATCCTTCAGTGTATTAAGAGACAAATTTAGGGCATGAATTAGCCTTTGCGAGACCGACCTCATCTCTTCAGGCAGCGCGTTTTCATGCAGCGCTCCGAGCAGACAGACTACCAAGAGTTCAGACAGCATCTTCATGGTGAACCTGAAGCATAAATCAGAAATGTTTTAATTGAAGGAGAGCTGATTCAGAGTAATGTCTGTGCTTTCCTAATCAAATAAAGCAGAATACCAAGAGGAAGAGTAAACATGTAATGTGTGTGTAAACAACCACATGAAATTCCTTTTTAAGTAGATTTCCTTACCTTTATTTGTAGGTATCTTTAAGAGGCGGCGATAAACACGTCTGCTGCTTATCCCGGAGGGGTTGCCTTCAGAAAATGGGCTTTTATGCACTTTTCTCTGAGACTATATTATGTGTCATGTCAGGAAAGTGAGCAAGAAAAACATTTTAGTTCCAGCTCATTAAAGCATTAATCATAAACACACACACACACACACACACACGCACACACACATTTGACTAATGATAAGCAGCACTGTAATAAATGCGGAGGGTGAATTGATTTGACTTTCCTAAAAGAGCTGCCGTTGAGTTAACAAGCCCTGGGAAAAGATTCGTGGACCATTAAACTAATGGAAAAGTGGCACTTTATGGCAGCATATGAAAAAGTAATGGTTTGTTGATAATACGTGAAGATGACGATATAACGTGTAGGCTGAAGTGTTCAGAATCAGGATGTTTGACTGAAGGTTATCTTGGGTTAAGACTTTTCCTGCAGAAAACTTCAGTCTTTAATGACTCCCACACAAATGACTCCTGATTTCCGGTGACTTTTAAGCCACAGCTTGGTGCGTACATAGGTGTAATTCACCAGCGTACAAGGTACATTTATAATCATTTTTTTTTATATATATAACACAAGGGTTTAATAAATGACACTAGGCTTGAGTCCTGTTTTATAAAATGGGGTGTTGGTGATGAGTTCAGGAGTCTCACAGTCCAGAAAATGAAGCTGCTGTGATGTTCTGGGTGGTTTAAATCTGCTGTGGAAGCTTCCTGTCCAGTTTGATGTTTCCACTCAGGATGTTCTCTGTTGCTCCCCTGTCAAGGTTGACAAGAATCTGTCTCTTTCTTACGTTTCCTTGGAAAGTGGAGCCTTGTCTTTGCTTTCTTTTTCTACCAGGGTGGTGACGTATGATGGCCATGGTAGGTTCTCTGTGATGGTGATTCCCAGGAACCTAAAGCTGTACGGATTGATCAAAATGGCAACATTTAGAGTGCCGTATACATCGCTGCATATCTATGATAACACATTATATGTTCAAAAATTATTATGTTTTACATCAAATATCTCTCTGAAATACAGCGTGGTTGTCAGATAGATCTAATAGAGTAAAAAAGTGCATTTTTTCCCACTGAACTATTTTGAAATATACAATGAAAAGAAATTACAATTAAAAATTTGAAAAAGTATATTTCAGATATGTCAAAATATATTTTTTAAGTGAGTAGTACAGTGAAAAAAAGAAGAAATATGAAGAAGAATACATTTAAACTGGCATAAATTGTCACATTGTAAAGTGTCACAAGTTTTTCTCTTTATGTTTTGCTATCCACTTTGCTGCTGTTTTAATGAAAATTTCCCAGTTGTGGGACTGATAAAGGATTATCTTATTTTATCTTATCTTATCTCAAAATCTTGTATTAAATACAAAAGTTATTTACTAGTACATCCTAATAGCAACTTTATTCCATTCTAACACTCTGTAATTAGATAATTACAGGACAATGTGTTATATAAAACATAAACATATATAAATATACGTATATACACATACACTAATCAAATTAGTTAGGGATATGGGTGCATATATGCATGTGGTGTGCAATAACATTAAATATAATGTCACATTTTTTGTGCACATTTTATATATATAAATGTATAAACTAGTAGCATGTCTTTAGATACAGTAAAGGGTTATATATACAGTGTGGATCTGTGTCGCCTCCTGCTGGCGCCCTTCTGATCAAAACCTTCAAAACACAAGAAATGGCCATCCAGCAAATTACGCATGCGCAGTACTCGGCGCTTTAAAACAAGTCTTGAGGAGGGAACATGAAGGCAGTTGCAGGTGGACATGAATTATAGCCGAGGTAAGCGTTAAACACATGAATGCAAACAATTAAGAACACATATGTCCTAATTATGAGTGTTTCGACGTAGTCGTTATAACCGCGTCGCCCTGAAAGCGCATTTTATTGGTTAAACTAGCCGGCTAACGTTAGCCAGCTAGCTAGCTGTTATTGTTTTTCATGATTTCGCGAGAACCAAAATGGAGGAGATGGCTGCTGCCAGTGTCCTACACAGCCACTCCCGAGTCCTTGTTTGAAGCCCTCACACTGAAATGTCTGCCCTGACGCAACACTCACTTTAATCTTCCTTACGTTGCGAGTTCGTCTCCAAATATGCGACTGTGTGTTTGTACTGCAGTGCTAATGTAGCTTAGCTTGAATTTCAAAACCCGGCGGACGGTTTTAGGAAAAGGATGCCCGGGTTCAGCCACACTCATACTGTTATAGTTTTCTTTAGTATGTCCGAGTATAAGTAGTGGCTGCATAGCTTTTAATACCAGTTCACAGTCAGTATGTTACCGGTTTAACAAATATGAATAACACTACCTATGTCCTTATTTTCTATGTTTTAGGACAGCAGCTGCTAAGTTCTCATGGGAGGTAGCTGTGAATTGCATCGCCGAGGCGTTGCAGGATGAGAAGTCGTCGTGTTCGCCATGACTCTGAGAGCCACACTGTTTCCGAAAACAGGGTTCAAGCAGGACGCTGACAACATCGACTTTGACAAAACGCGTTTCGGGGCCACCACCGTGAGCCCTTTGAGCCTCAAGAGGGAGTCCTGCGACTTTGTTATAGATGTTCAAAACGTGCAGGGGGGCGAGATCCCGAGCAAATCAAGAGACTTAGACCAGAATTACATGACAAGCAAAGTTTCCCTCGCTGCCACGGTTTCAGAACTAGTTCAAGGTGACAATAAAACGGTGGGGATATTGTCCCCTGTCAGACAAATGGGGGGTGAGGGAACCCCAGTGAAAGGTAAACCCCTCTCTGCTGACACCATGGATAACCCTCAGATGACTGTGAACAATAACCCCAAGGATGTCGGTGCTGATGACAGTGTGAAGGGGGTCGTCCCTGGAGTCCTTGGCACCGCATCCATTGAACTCTCCTCTGAGGGCAAGTGGAGAAACATCAGGAAGACCCCTGCTAATCCCCACACACAGGCCAACTGCCTCCGGCAGATTCTCCTCCTCCAACTGGACCTCATCGAACAACAGCAACAACAGCTGCAGTCCAAGGACAAGGAGATAGATGAGCTCAAAGCAGACAAGGAGACAGTATGTAAAAGTTTTTTTCTGCTGCAAGTTTTGCCGTCTTATATAATGTGTTAAGTTTTAAAGTTTTTATGTTGATCTGCTTCTTTCGCAGCTGCTTGCGCGCATTGAGCGCATGGAGCGTCGCCTGCAGCTCACAAGGAAGGACCCGCCGCGCGACAAGCGCCTTTTCCAGCCCCTGGAGCCATGGACCCCTGACAAGGAGGACATGTGGGATCTGGATGTAGAGGAGAATCCACAGCCCAACCAAGCCACTCCACTCCCCTTTAGTCGGGGTGGCAAAGGTCAAAAGAGGTAAAATAAATAATGCCTGACAAAAATGGATTTGTGGTTTTGTGCCTTGTGGTACTGAATCGAGCCACAGTAATGAAGTTCTTGCAGGAAAAGAGAAATCTTCCCTTTTTTAGATAAAATAATACTCTAATGGGAATCTAGTTTATTCTGGTCACATTTTGTTTGCGCAAAGTTGAAAAGAGGTGGAAGTCATGACTCAAAGTTCTTGTCATATTACAGTGACTTCAATTCTTAATTCTTTTCTTTTCCCACACAGGAAAACTTGCTTTGGAGATCCAAAAGTCCAGAAATCACGGGGCAAAAGTGCCAAGCTTAGCCCCCAGAAACCTGAGATTCAGCCTGGCTCTCCCAATCAACGAGAGCTGCGCAGTAAGGAAACCCCAGAGAAGACCGTTCCTCTGAGGTCGGGGGCAGAAAGGGACATTATGCTCCCATGCAAAGAGGAGCCTGAGCTGAGCTGTCAGATTGAAGATCTTCCCTTCATGTCTACTACTGAGATGTACCTCTGTTGCTGGAACCAACCTCCTCTTTCCCCTCTCCGGGAGACGTCCCCGAAAAAGGAGGAAGAGGTGGCCAGTGAGTGGACTCCTCATGTAGTACATGATATGCTGATTGTTTGTAAGCCTAACCTATATCCCATCTTTAATCACTATATCCATCAAAATATACTGAACACACTAACTCTGAATAACAACCTCTGCCTCTTTCTCTCCATTTAGTTCCATCGTGGAGGGAAAATCACATAGAGCCCCTGAATGAGGAACCCTCCTGTAACCCTGCTGAGGTGAGACCCATCTTCAATCCTAAAATACTAAAGTATGAAAATGAATCTTGCATCTAATTGATGAATAACGTGTGAATTTGTCTTGCCATCCAGCCCCTGGATGACAATGTGTTCTTGAAACGCCACTCGAAGTTGGAGTTGGATGAGAAGAGGAGGAAAAGGTACCATCACTGACTTCAGTTGTTTTTATTTGACATTTGAATAAATACCTCCTTGTTCCTGAGTTTTGACTAAAGCCTGACTGATATTGAATACTGGAGTTAAATTAGTGTGAAAAAATGCAGTCGATAAAACGTACTGCTCTGTAACATTGTCGTCAAAAATATTGATAAATGTCTGAATATTTAAAATGGTCCAGAAACTAATTTTCTGCGGTATCGATATGTCTGTACCAGATATTCTTCTTCCTTTCTTCTTTTCTTCTTTCATCTTTTCAACAGCATATTGACACAAAAGAGAACTTTTTTTTTTAATTTTATAAAAATGTGATTATTTAATGTTGCCTAAAGTCATTCTGCTGTCCTCGTCAAAGCTGTACCTCGTTTACATGTTATAGTCTTGCATTTTATATGAATTCTTTATCAAAATTGAATAGTGTATGTTCCTTCAACCCTTCCCAGTGGTATTGAATATTGATATTCTCCAAGGTGTTGTATCAAAGTGTGAACTTCCAGTGTTGTGACAACACTGCAATGTAATAAACATTAAATGTTCAAAAGTAATTTATTTTATATACATTTTAATAGGTAAAATAGCCTCACAATAGGCTAATTCATGCTTAACTATTATCTACTGCTATTTTATTTCTGTCAGTCTAATCCAAGTTACACGAAGCCTTTTTCAATTCAGTACAGTTTTAATTAGATCAAGCTTTTTCTAGAGAGATCTGCAAATAAAAAATATTCAAAGTCAGGGTCGTATTTGTCAGCAGATTAAAATAAATATATCTTTGGCACTTTTGTTCTACAGTTTCTTTAAACCTTTTGACCAACATGCACCAATACTGCTATATCTGTGAAGATGGCCAATGCATTGTACAGCTTTAGTTTAGATGTTTTCAAGCATGCAAATTCTCTCCCGTGGAGAGTGATTGTAAATCATTAATCATTTCACAGAATAAGAAATGGTCAAATGAGGAACTAGGTCCAGTACTCAACATACAAGGTTCAACTTTGAGGATGAACTTTAAATGTTTATAATATTTTAAAAACTATAAAAAACAAGGATAAATAGTTTGAATACTTCATGAAGTTCTCTTTGAATTTGTGGATTAGTGAAGTTCCTGGCCTTCCCTGAAATAATTGTCTTTCAGCAAACATCTGAGGTACAAACACTGTTGCACTCTTCTTATTCATTGTGTGTGTTTTCAGATGGGACATCCAGCGAATCAGAGAGCAGCGCATGTTTCAGCGTTTGCAGCAGCGCATGAACAGGAAGAAAGTCGTCCCGGAGACTGAGCCAGAGCTGTCGTCCTTCTATCCCGACACCGAAGATGGTACGTCTTGAATCAAACTGCAGTGAAATAGCAACATTAATTGGATTTTTTTTTAAAAAGAGATTTTAACTTGATTCTTTTGTATTTTCCAGTTGAGACTATAGTGATCACTCCCTTCTTACCTGTGGTTGCATTCGGCCGGCCGCTGCCCAAACTGGCACAACAGTGAGTTCGAGCTGCATTTGTATTTTTGTATTTTAATTAAGTTTAAGGTATTGATTCCTCATCTTACAGGATTCACACAACTCTAGGATTGGAAATATCCTTGAATTAAAATATTTTCCTTGAGAAATGCTTAACTTTTCAAAATAATCTGCTGTTTCATCGACAAAATCATTCATGTAAACCACAAATCTTTACATTTTTGAAAATAAATTATCCTGTTGTTATTTGTTTTTTAATTTAACCATGACAACATATTGACAAATACACGAACATGCACAATATGAAAATATCAATTGAAAGAGAGAAACTAAAATGAGACACAACAACAAATATTAAACACATAGAAGTAAAAAAAAAAAAAAAAAAAAGTTTTAAAAAAAAAAAAATATTAA